>APFE031469930.1:1718-60558 GCA_000404065.3 Pinus taeda
GGCTCTAGCTGTTTTCTACTTGGGTCAATATGTTTTGCAATATTAAATAGTTAAATACTATTTATGGACAGTTGTGGGCCCAGTCAATATATGGGTGATTTTTGGACATAATTTAAAACTTATTTAAACATAATATTATTTATTTTTGTTTAAATTTTGGTTTCAAAAGTCTTAATCACTGGTGGTTTGGTGGGACCAGTATTATATCAACTACTGGTCCCTGCACAAGAATAGGAATCTCTCCCCTATTGTAGTTTGATTTATGAATTTACTGATTATCATTGAGACAACACGATTTCTGTCTGACAATGGATTAATGCCTTGCAAAATTTTTCCATAAATCCGTAGAAACGAGGTAAATGTTAGGAATATTAATTTCAACTGACAATGGATTAATGCCTTGCAAGATTTTTCCATAAATCCGTAGAAACGACGTAAATACTGGAATATTAATTTCAACTGCCGTGTACCTGCAAAACCGCCAGAACACCCTCCCCGCACCGCTTTTGCTATATGGTGGTATTATCGTGTAGCTGCAAAACCGCCAGTACACCCTCCCCGCACCGCTTTTGCTGTATGGTGATATTTCCTCCCCGCACCGCTTTTGCTATATGGTGGTATTTCCTGACCACAGTGAGGTTAATAAAAAAAATATATATTGCCATGCTGAAGTACCATCATTCCAGAAAATTAACTTGAAGTAAAATTTTTGGTTTGGCCGCCAGATTGCATTAAAGTAATTTAATGAAATTTACTACATTTGTAGAATGTTGGTAAAAGGTCTTTAAATTTATTATTTTTTAATTCTCTGGAGTATGGAACAAGTTAGTATTGTCATTTTGCTATTTGTTAAAAATGTAATGCAACACGCAGAAGCGTGAGTTTTTGGTAGTTAGTTGGTGAAAGACTTGCCCTGTTTTGTTTTGTAAAACATGAAATGAAATATACATGCAACAACGTGAATGTAAGTTGTTCATTGCATATGTAATGGAAGGTAAGCACGCAGCAATGCAATGGTAATGGTGTAGTTGTTTATTTGATTAATGAAAAGAGCACGCAGCAGCACGAGTGTTGTTGTCTGTTGATAGCAAGGATAAAAGCGCAACAACACATATGATATGAATGTAATTTTCTGTTAATTGTATATGTAATGTAAGGGGAGAGCACGCAGTGCGTATTGAATGGTTGTTCATTAAAATGAACTATAATGTGATGCAAAGCAGCGCGAGGGTATTTCTTTTGTTCGTTGAATATGAAATAAAATGGGAAACGCAGCAGCGCTCATGTAAGAAATGTTTTGACGAGTTGTTCATTGAATTGAAATACAATATATGCAACAACAGTGAATGTAAGAAATATTTACACACAACAGTGTAAATTGTAAGCTCGGAAAGAGTAATTGTTCCAGAAGAGACAGAGTAAATTTTTTTGTGTGGAACTGAAGTGTCTCTGGTGTAATCCCTCTGTTAAGAGGAAGATCCTTTTGTATTAGGCAGTTTTATTAATTAATACAAAGTTTTTTATGTGTGTGAAAAACTCTGCTCTTCTCCCAAACAATTTTAGTTTCTGTTGTGTTAAGATCCTGTGTTAAAACAGAGCATTGTTTCTTTGTTCATATTTGTTCTGGAATTATCAGAAATTCCCAACATGGTATCAAAGCTTGTCCAGGCTCTTTGAAGGTGTCAAAGAAGCTGAAGGAAGGATTTCTTGTTGCAGTAGCTTCTCCATCAGAGTGAAGACTCAGTCAAGAAAAATCCAAGGTATCTCTCAAGTTTTTGTGTTACTGTCCTCCACAGTTAGTTATTTTAAATACACAATCAAGTATTTTGAAGCATAGTTAAGAGTGCAAGAATAGCTAGAGCCAGCACTAGCATGGGTATCTTTAATACTCAACTCCCACAATTTAATGGGAAAAACTACGACTATTGGGCAATAGCTATGAGAGCTTTGCTTGTCTCACAAGACTTATGGGAATTTGTTGAAGATGGTTTTGAAGAACCAGCAGATGAAGATGAGTTTAATAATTTAACTCAAGCAGAGAAATAATTGTTAAAGAGCTATAAGAAGAAGGATTGTAAAGCCCTCTACTTCTTGTATCGAGCAGTGGATGAGAGTGTGTTTGAAAGGATAGCAGCAGCGGAGAGATTCAAAGAAGCATGGCAAACTCTCAAGATAGCCTATCAAGGCATGGAGAAAGTGAAGACAGCAAAACCATAGTTCATTGAGTAGGAAGCTTGGGATGAAAGCATAGAGAAAACAGTGAATGTTAAAAACTCTTTGTCACATGATGAAGATGATGAGGAGATGGCTGAAATACATCCCTAAACAACAGCACCAACACAAGAGCAGTAAGAGACACCCTTGAGGAGAAATGAAAGTGTTTTTCCAAGCACACCACAAGGAGGAAATTCAAGTGCTTCTTCAAGCACTTGTACACCAAATGAAAGAGGTAAGAAGTTCAGAAATTTAAGTGAAATTTATGAACAAGAGGCAACAAATGAAGGTATGAATTCTTTGTTTGCTTTATATTGTCATGTTGACGACCCTGTTCATTTCAAAGAAGAAATTAATGATAGGAAATGGATAGAACCCATGAATGGGAGAAAGGAATTGAAGTTCCTTGAAGATCTGTTTAAAGAGTATGGAGTTCGATATGTAACTCATGCCAAGATGGCCAAGATGGGCTTCACTGCCAACACCCTTGTCAATATGACAGAGGAAGAGATTGAAGATTTGATGAAGACCCTAGTAGAACTCTATCATATGGATCTTCTTATACGGGAGAGATATGGAATTAAATCTGCCATAAGAGCAGAGAAGGAGCACGTTGCAGATATTCTGACCAAACCATTGGGACATAAAAGTTTTGAGTTTTTGATGAAATGTCTGGGTATGACTGATATCCCAGCAATTGAAATTAAAGGGGAGTGTTGGAATATTAATTTCAACTGTCGTATAGCTGCAAAACCGCTAGTACACCCTCCTCGCACCGCTTTTGCTGTATGGTGGTATTTCCCGAGAGGGCAGCAAGCATGCTCAGCAGAGGACACGTGTCTGAGCATTCCTTTCCAAAACCGCCGTTCCCCGGAGCATAAAGTTTAGCAAGGAAGGGCCTTGCGATATTGTCAATAACCGTCCGATTTTTTAGGACAAGATCAACAGTTAAGGGAGCAATGGCACATGTTTTTATGTTGTTATCACGAGGACCTCCAGGCCCAAAAGATCTTCCATGCGATTAACGTGGAGGTTAATAAAAAAAATATATATTGCCATGCTGAAGTACCATCGTTCCAGAAATTAATTAACGTGAAGTAAAATTTTTGGTTTGACCGCCAGATTGTTAGTAAAGTAATTTAATGAAATTTAGTGCATTTGTAGAATGTTGGTAAAAGGTATTTAAGTTTATTATTTTTTTATTCTTGGGAGTATGGGACAAGTTAATATGTATTGTCATTTTGTTGTTTGTTAAAAATGTAATGCAACATGCAGAAGCGTGAGTTTTTGGTAGTTCGTTGGTGAAAGACGAAGTGAAGCGTAGTAGCACGAAGGTAATGCATTGCCCTATTTTGTTTTGTAAAACATGAAATAAAATATACATGCAGCAACGTGAATGTAAGTTGTTCATTGCATATGTAATGGAAGGGAAGCACACAACAATGCGATGGTAATGGTGTAGTTGTTCATTTGAGTAATGAAAAGAGCACGCGGTAGCGTGAGTGTTGTTGTCTGTTGATAGAGAGGGTAGAAGCGCAGCAGCGCATATGAATGTAATTTTCTGTTAGTTGTATATGTAATATAAGGGGAGAGCACACAATGTGTATTGACATTAAATTGAACTGTAATGTGATGCGAAGCAGCGCGAGGGTATTTCTTTTGTTCGTTGACTATGAAATGAAATGGGAGATGTAGCAGCGCTCATGTAAGAAATGTTTTGACGCACAATAGTGCGAATGTAAGTGCAGTGAGTGTGTTGTTCATTGAACTGAAATGCAATATATGCAACAACAGTGAATGTAAGAAATATTTACACACAACAGTGTAAATTTGTAATCTCGGACAACGTAATTGTTCCAGAAGAGACAAAGTAATTTTTTTTGTGTGAAACTGAAGTGTTTGTGGTGTAATCACTCTGTTAAGAGGAAAATCCTTTTGTATCAGGCAGTGTTATTAATTAATACAAAGTTTTTTATATGTGTGAAAAAATCTACTCTTCTCCCAAACAATTTTAGTTTCCGTTGTGTTAAGACCCTGTGTTAAAACAGAGCATTGTTTCTCTGTTCATATTTGTTCTGGAATTATCAGAAATTCCCAACAGTAAATCCATAGAAAAAGAATAGATTCCGGCCCAGTGCATTTAAAAAATCATAATTGTTATAGCTATCTAAATTAAATAGCTGATATTATTAAAATATTTATGTGCTATCTGTGAAAATTTGTAAAGCAATAATAGAGGTAGAAAATGAAGAACTATTTGAAAATCTTGAGTTCTTATGGAAAAATATTTTAAACCTATAAAATCTAAACCATCCATTTTTTTAAAATAAAATTTGAAAAAAAACTATTCCTAAATAGACCATATCTACCAACCTAACCAGTAGAACAAATGGTTATCACAAGGAATGTCAATTCCTGGGCCGTCAGCTCAAGCCAGACCTTCGGTTCAAGCCAATAGCGAGATTTTCTTACTACATTCATTTTCGAAATAAGCAACCTGTAACCCATAGTTACAAATGAAATGAAATCAAATGGTACCTACTAATTATACACCACCCCTTGGCCACATGTTAAGTAGATTACAACTTACAAACAATTAATGTCATAACATCCCGCTGCAAGGATGGGAAAAAGTAAAGCACACACGTCTCCACTGCCAAAGACGAAGACATTCACCAACATGAAGGCCATCACCAACTTGAGCCATTAGCAATAATAATTATGGCGATAGGCATTTTATAGTGAAGTTTTTCGTGGTCACATCATTGAGATTCGTCGTCTTCAACAATTGGCCCGAATCTCAACAGTGTTGTCTGAAAATTTAAGCATTCAATACATTTAATTTGAGCAGGCCTTTTATTTGGGTATACAAAAGCGAATGAGCGCTTTGTGGGAAGGCGGGGAAGGTTCGCTGGATCACCTGAGAAATCATAATGGGCATGGGAGCTTTGGCGCAACTAAACATTGAGATAGTGGTCCCTGTAAACGAAAACGAGATCGAACCGCTGGCATTTTTCAACATTTTGTTCTTTTTGTGTGCGGTATTGAATATCGTGATGGAATTGTGGAGACTCACGGAAGTTAGTTTATCAATTATATTCAACATTGGTTTATTTATACATAATTTCAATTGAAGATTCAATAGTGAATCTGCCCACTGTCATGTGTCATGTATATTCTCCACGTGATATTCTCTGCGCGCCACACAAGTGTTACGGTCTTCATCCACGGACATTTGGTTACAAACACTCTTATTTGTGAACACTCAACTGGATACTCTTTGCGCCACATAACGGTCGACACAATCTTCATCAGTGGACACTCGGTTGCAGACACTCTTATCTGCAAACACTCCACTGGGACACTCTTATCTACAAACACTCCACTGGGTCTATGCCACACAAGTGTCACAGTCAACATAATCTTCATCAGAGAACACTCTGTTGCAGACACTTATCTCCCAACATTCCACTGGATCTACGTCACACAGGTGTCACAATTTTCATCAACAGACACACGGTAGACACTCTTATTTTCCAACACTCCATTGAATCTACGCCTCACAGGTGCCACAATTTTCATCAGCGGACACTTGGTTTCAGAGACTCTTATCTACCAACACTCCACTGGATCTTTGCCACACAAGCGTCACAATCTTCATCAATAGACACTTAATTGCAAACACTCATATCTGCCAACACTCCACTGAATCACTCTCTGCGCGACATGGGCGTCACGGGTGGCAGAACCCTCTTCAATGGACACTCCACTGGAAACAATGCTTTCCAACCTCATCAACAGGGCAGACTCCACTTGCCCTTCACCACTACCTAGCCCTCCTTTGGCTCTTCACATGAACAGAGCCTACAACTCTGCACACCATCAAACATAAACGCTCTTAGGTTCACCCTTATGCCCTCTTCGAGACAACACTAGACCTCACATAGCTCCACAGGCTCTGGCAGTGAGTCTCAACACACAAGGTGGCCATTTAATAATGCTCTTCTTAACCGCGCTTTGTCAAATGGTCTACACTAGATGCTTCTCCAGACAGCCTTTTAAGAGCGCTGTTCTTAACCCGTTCTGTCCCATGCTCTACACTGACTGCTTTTCTCCAAATAGAGCCTCTACACCTTTCCATAGGCTATCGTTGTCTAATAATTCCACCCTACAAAAGCTACAATGCCCTTTTTGGACTTCATAAACTTCTTGAAGCTCGGCTTGCCCAACAAACATCTCCACATGGTTTTTGTTGGACCTGAGATGGAGCTGCTCTCTAGGTAATCTGTTCACATAAATTGTCTTCCAGGCAGCAGCAGCGGCAACTTCTTTAAAGCCAGGTTTTTGTTTGTGTTACCACTAACCCTTGCCGCATCCAAGTTTTTGGCCTTATAGAAATTCCTCCAGGAGGCATCAGAAGGGGGGTCGGATCGAGCTACGATGATGTTCTTAGGACTCGACAATATTCCAATGTGTTGGTCGGGCTGCTACTCTGGTTGTCCCTTGGGGTGGCAAAATTAGTCTTTGCCTTGGCGCCCCTCAGAGTCTTCATTGTGTTATCATAAGCCCTCCTGGCTTCTTCTGCGGTATCAAAAGTACCGAGCTAGACCTAGATTTTCCTCCAGGGATCACGAATCTCCATCGCGAATTGACCCCAAGGCCTCCTTCTCAACTCCTGCATTGCATCACAAATTCTTTGTCAACGTTCCAGGCGGTTATCCTCATGCCAGTCTCAGCGAGCAGAAGAGATCACTCGCACATGCGTTCAATTCATTTGCCTCTTCAATTCATCTGTTGACCTCTACTGACAATACCAGTTGATGGAACTGTGAAGACTCACCGAAGTGAGCTTATCGATTACATTCAACATCAGTTTATTTATACATAATCTCAGCTGAAGATTGAATAGTGAATCTTCCTACTGTCATTTATATTTCAACAACTCTCATCGACTCCTCTCGACTTCTTAATTATGCTGTCGACTAACACTAAATTCGTGGTCACATGAACACGCATAGACGGCGTCGGGATTAATATTCTAACATCCATACAACGGTAAATTCATCATTGACGTTGATGAAGGAGAATAATAAGAAGAATCGATTGCCAATAAAAAAAACTCATGCTAAGTTTAGACTTTTAGTCTTTAAATTTTTGAAATCAATTTTCTATAATAGTGTAAACAGGAATATATACCACACAATCACTTTTGTTATCTTTAAAACCAGAGATATTATTATAACAGGTATTCTGTTTTGCAATGTAGTTATATTGATAATCATCACGACCTTCTCTTCTTTTCTTTTATAAGTTTTAGTTCAGCTCCGTGGTTATTTTGTTATATATTTGGATTGGTCACTTATTCACATTTATTCTCACAATGTTAGACCAAAACTACCTTTTCAATATGAGAAAAATAATTTCTTCCTCCTAACTTTCCCCGGGTTTTCGAGATTGAATCTTTACTTACAAAACTGAAGAATAGAAATGAAAATATATAATAAAAGGCCCGATGGAACCTACAATTTTAAGTTACAGTGTATCAAGGTACTCTGGCTGCCTTGGCAATCTAATCCTCGGAACTATAGTCTCCCATTCCATTGCATCTGCATGGAGCATGGGTGCAAGTATATAAGCAATCATTACATCAACTTGTCCTTCAACTCGACAAAAATATTTTCTATGATGATGACATCATTTTCCCTTATCATGTTTTCTATCTTGTATTTTTTTTTGTTTTTTTTAATCTAGGATAATCGGTAACTGGTGAGAATTATCCTGAACTCAAACCTAACTGGCTGCCATTATAAACGTAGGCTACGTGCAACAACCTGCTAGCCGCACAATAGCACGAAACTTATGCCTCAACAAGAGCCGAGACATCCGCTATGGGGTCGCCTACTCTTCTAGCCAAGACACAACAAGTCAAATATATACTCAACGAGATTTGAACCCTCATCTCGTGGGTTTTCTATTTTGTATTTTTTATCATGGCTATCAATGACTTCATTTTAACATGATAAAGAGCATTCAAAATGTGGTATATTTTCCTAAAGTTGCAGTGTTTTTAATATATATATATATATATATATATATATATATATATATATTATTTCTAGCCAAAATTATTTATGATGGGACAAGGATTTGTTATTTGATGCTTCAAGGATATTTTCAAGACACTTGAATCAATTATACATTCAAAAACACATTGTAAACAATAAAACATCATAATTTGAGTTAAAATTGTAACATAATATTCCAAACAAACAAAAAAATATAGAAGTAATATACAAAACCTTTTTCATATTCTTTTATATAAAAAACTTCGTTTAAAATCTCAACCTAGTCACATTGAGGTTTTTGTCTTTTCATAAACAAGATAATTCTTGTCAAAATTGTTATTTTTATTAGTTGAGATAAAAGGAAAACCAGGAGTTAAATGAGTGTGTATAAATTCAAGCACATTATCTAAACTATAACCCACTCAAAAAATTGAAAAACACATTTAACCCACCCAAAAAGTAAAAAACACACTATATTCAATCTATAGTTCTATCGGCATGTCTTTGCACCTTTTTGGTGCAAATGCTAGTTTAATGTAGTGTTGACTAGCCAAAACGTACCGCCAACGACTAAGGGATCTCCCCAGTGTGAAGTCCCAATTAGGCCTCACATCGTTTGGGATAGGAGCCCCATCCGATATGTGGGTTCGGTTGCCACCATGTATGTTTTTTCCTCTTGGTTATCAAATGAGAAGGTGCCAGAGTGGGGCGACAATGAAGTGCTTGGGTAGCGAAACAAAATTAGCCCAAGATTGACAAATTGTAAAAAGAGGTTTAAACAAGTCACAACAACGATAAGAAGAGATAAACGATGACAGAAATTAGTGAGCTAAAACCCCATCAGACATAATAAACAGGAACATGTCGGAGGTCAATTGCAAAGTAGTTCACAATAGGTCACCGACATGGCAAGGAACAAGTAAGCACATATTCGAAAGTGAAACATACATGCAACCACTATGTATCAAAACATAACATCTTGCATACATGAACACATACATACAAATATGGTGAGGTACCATACAACTAATAGAACCATCATGAGTGAGTGTGGGAATCAGTGTCAAAGATAAAAGAAAACATCTTATTAATATGTTGCAACTTCAAATACATATCATGCAATTGGTCAATACCCAATAGTGGAATATTGGTTTTTCATACCATTTCTTGATTGCAAAACCCTAGCCCTACTGTAAACCCACTCTCCTAGCTACTAAGAGCTGAGTGGCCCTAGCTCTCAAGCATAAATCAGCTATTTATATTAGCCTCGACTCAAGTGCTAAAGTCTTCTTAGTATATGAGGCATGAGGATACATTTATAGAGGTTAGGTGACTGTTCACCTAATGTGACTCTTGAGGTTCCCCCATGCCCTTTCGGCTACCCTCCTCACTCTTAAGCTTCCCCACTTCTTTCTCAAGCCAAGAATGCTTGTTACATGCTCACATCAGTCCCAACATAATGGATGACATAATGGTGGGTGAAATTTACGTTAAGATAACAGAGAGAGAGGGGAAATATGTAGAGGGTTATTGGAAACCCTAAAATGCTTGTTGCCGATATCTCACAACGATGTAGATGCTTGGTCCTAAAACCGACTTGTTTTCCTACCAGTGGGCTTCACTCACTTTCATTAATCTTTTGGTGATGCACTTTTGAGTTTAATAAAAGGTTCATAGGACTTGGAAGGGCCCATCTGGCTTGCTGAAGGAAACCTTAGTTATGCGAGCTCCACAAGAAACCCTAATCCCTTTGTGTAGACAGAACATCATGTGCTATTTCTTCCACTTTCGATTGGTGTGTTTCGCTTATGTCCATGTGATTGATTGTAATATGATGTGAAACTCTGATGCTACGCATATCGAATATGTGTGCTTCCCTTTCCTCCTCAACGAACACTCCAACAAGTCTCCATACGCAAAAATGACAATGGCTAAAGTACACGTGCACGGCATCCATTCTCCCATTAATGCGTTTCTAAATTCACTTGTATGTACCGATCCAACATTCTGTTTGGCTAAGAATTTCAACCATTGTTGGAAACATAGAAAGATGGAACTAATCTTTCTCTGTGGATTTGCAAATAACTGACTTGCGAATGTAAGGGATGACACCTATGTTTAACTAAGCATTTCAGCTAACACCTTATAGTAAAACACCTGGAACCATCCCGAAAACACACAAACTAAAGCGCTTGAAACACAGGATAAAACACATGAACAACAAGACTCCAGCATAGTGTTATGCATAAGTTGATGGCTAGCATCCGTGTCATGAGCATCACCCATCTTTAAATTTTCATTAATTGCTCAATCAACCGACCATTTTGATTGATCTAGAAATGTAGTGCGACCATGCAACAAAAGCACCTTTTCAAGCGACCACTCCACCAAGGTAGCGATCGGTGAGGTAGTTCACGTTTTAGGAAAGGTTACATGGTCGCATTTTCACAAAGTCACATTACTTGGAAGCTTGCCTAAGGCACAAGAATGTGATCTCCCGACTTTTCTAGCAGTGCAACCTCCTCCAAGTTGCACCATTGGAGTGCAACAGATCACGTTTCTAACGGATATTCTTAAGATGCGATTTTGCGACTCACTGGCTTTCCATAAGAATGCAACATGTTAGAATGTTGGCTTCGCACTCATCAACGATGCTTTTAGTAGGCTCAATAGAGGTGTTAACATGCGACTGAGCGATTGCGAGTGGGAGTGCAACTTCTGGGAGGTCGCAAAGTTGCATCTCAGACCGGTGGCACTGCTTGGATGTTTGCCATCAGCGTTAAAGTGCAACCTGGCAACTCTGTGAGGGAGTGCGACTTCTTAGAGCTTGCAAAATCACTGAATGGGCTAGTCGCATTCTAGGATGCATTCATTATATATTCATGTCTAACTTCCTCATGCTTTCTGTAACTCGCTTTCAAAACTCGTGATGATTTAAATGTTGATGTCATTAAATTGGACCACTTCAAGAATCATACATTTAACATCGAAATAAAAACTTGTGTCCTGCCTAAATCACATTCTCTACCTCTCCAATTTCTCGTTATGATGAGAAAATAAGTGAAATTTTACACAACAAGCTATTTCTATAGAACTGGGCAGAATTCTGAAATTGTTCCATTTATTGCTTTGCTTGAAATATGAATCTCCTACAATTATTCCTTTTTATCTTCCTCATTGCCCATTAGCTCATCCAGTGAGGACTCGTCTTCCTCTAAAATCCCTCCATATTTCCCATCCCACAGTTTAGTTTCCTCAATAACAGGAACATATTCTAGGGGAAATTACCTTTACCTCCCCGCCGTACATCCTTCACAAAATCCACAAGATGTTCAAGCTCAAATTCACTGCTAAGTGGAGCATATACACTCTTTTTAAGGTTTAAAGCTATGAATGATGGATACCCATAGCCACCAACACCCACTTCTTTTTCAAGAGCAAGTTGCTTTCCTGCTACTACCCACACATAGTTGTATGGACTTCTTTTGAATTTTTCTACCACAGACATGAGTTGTTGTAGGCAATGATCCCTTCCTTCTGCTTTTGTGTCTAAAATGTTGGGCACGAAACTAACAAAACAAATTATTGAAGAAGCACATTTGGTTTCTAATACATCCTGGCTTGTAAGCTCCACCACTTCCAGAGGAGAAAGATTCATCTCAAGATTCTCAAGGGCAAAGGATTCAAACGCAGAAGTTGTGCTTGCACCTTCATAAGGAACTTGACTCTCCTTATGAGAACTAAAGACCAAGATTGTAGGAAATCCTTTCACATTAAACCTTCTCATCAAACTCTTCTCCTCACCATATTTGACGTGACCCATATTCACCTTGCCCTTCAAGATATTTGCAGCTTTCTTCCACTCTGGAGCAATTTTTTTGCAGTGTCCACACTAGGGAGCATAAAATTTGACAAGCCATTGATCTTTACTTTTGAGGACAATGTCATCAAATTTGCTTGAATTGAGTTCTACTGATGAAATCGATAAACTTTTCTTATTTGATCCAGTCTTCCCATTTAGCTGGTCTTTAACAATAGTCTTTTATTGTTGAATTGCAAATTTTTCTATTGATTTTGCATCCCTTGCTCCTTGATAGTCTAATGGGAGCTTTCTAGGAGTAAATACCTTAATGGTTGGAAACCCCCTGATTCCCTATTCCTGAGCAAGAGACTTGTGGGCATCAGCATCAAGAGCAACAACTGTAACAAAACCTTTCAAAATAGTGGTTGTCTTTTCCCATATTGGAGTTAGAGCCTTACAATGACCACACCATGGTGCAAAAACTCAACAAGGACAACCTTGTCAGAATTTAGAACTTGCGATGCCCACATAATACCCCTTATGCTCCATGCATCACTTTGCAATGTGTGTTAGCTTTATGGTGGCTACTTGGCTCTTAATCATTCTTGGCAAGCATCCACCATGCCATGTATCAAGAATATGCCTTGTCCTATGAAATGGTGTCCTCAACAAAGCCTCCTGAACTTAATATTTATATCATTAGACAATTGTTTTCTCCATAAGTGGCACATTTCCAAACTATTATTCAATTTCATCCTTCTTCCTTAAATATGTGCCCAATGCAGCTCCATTTAAATCCATCCAAAGAAAAAGGGATAAATAATTAAAACCATGAAAATAATTTCATCTGGAGGTGATATTAGGATTGCAACTAAATTATATGAGTAAAACAAAAGGTGCTTGAATCCGAAAATCAACACAACATTTAGGCACCTTACTGGACTTATGAATTGCAAGCAATTTATGTGATGCCAAAAGAAATGGTGCAGTTATAGATTCAAGGGCGTCGAGTAAGATGGAAATTTGAGGAATATTAATGCACTTGAGGGGATGAGGACCAAGACAATCATGGTTATTGTCATAATGTATTATCACAAACCCTTATGCATATGTTTAGTTGGGAACAGGTTCCCCCAAGAACTGTTTTGGGGCTAAAAGCCCATATTTTGGGACAATTTTGTAATAAAATTGTAAGGACTCTGCATTTTGTAGTCACGGAGCACGAAGGTGTCAAGAGTCATAAAGGGTTGTCTGCCCTTGTTTTGTAAAGTATCAAGTTGGCTATAAATAAAAAGAGCTAAGTATGTAAGCTCTAAGTAATGAGTCAAGGAGAAAAAAGAAGCGTTGGAGTTTTGGTAGAGAACTATAAGTGTTTCCGGTCTTAACATAGGTAAAGGCTCTGCAGTTGAGTGTGTAGAGGCCTAGGGTGGAAGTCCGCAACTAAGTGCACAGACTCCTGCAGCTGTGTGTGTAGGGCAGATAGATTCTTTATTAAACTGGAAGATATAAAAAAAGAGAAGTATTCTGCAATTACTGTGTATTTAGTTCTTGTTAATGCATCTGATTATATTACATTTTGGGTTTAATTTAAAAAGTTTATTTGATGCGTGAATATATGTGAATATATCTGTTAATTGAACAAAAGTAAAGATATCAGCTTATGTGATGCTAACCGTGATTGATTAGTAAGATAAGTATAACACTTGAGATAACTTGGGAACCTATACAATACATTTTCATAGCTGCGTGAAAGTACCTGGACCATGGGTTAGGGTTGCGCGAAGGTCAATCGTAGACCTTCACAAAGGTACTAAAGGGCGGAATAAAGGGTAGACTGACAGAACCCTAAGGCTTAGCGACCTATGCGAAAGTAGGGGCATAGGGCATAAACTA
Source organism: Pinus taeda (assembly GCA_000404065.3). Taxonomy (NCBI): domain Eukaryota; kingdom Viridiplantae; phylum Streptophyta; class Pinopsida; order Pinales; family Pinaceae; genus Pinus; species Pinus taeda. The sequence continues at coordinate 15,693 of APFE031469930.1, forward strand.
ACATCATGACCATCTCAGGGTGCGGAAACTTGGTTCTAGCATCCCCCCATACTACTTTGGGTGAGACTTCGATCCACGCTCCACAGGCTGACGCCGAAAGGGCTAGTAGTGTAGGGATTTGTTTGGCTGACTAATGCTGAACCTAGGTCAGGGCCCACAAAGCCAACAAATGGTTCCATTTTCGGGACCAGAATCTGCATGAGAGATTTGTGATGTCGTATCATTGGAATCCAACTAAGAAAGAGATCAAAGACTAGTTGTATAGAAAGATCCATGAATTCATGGCGCAGGAGAACAGAAATCTGCGGTCGACAAAGGAAAAGTGGCTAGACAGGTACCTGTATACAAAAATCCAAGAGATCCTTTTATGTTCCTTTCTAGTTGAGTTATACGAATGAATCGTGAAGCTAGCGGATAGCCAAGGAAGGCGGAGGCTTGATGATCCTATTATCTGGACCCTGGAGTTAGTGCAGAGACTGGAAGCCAGTGAGAATAAGATCACCTGTGTTGTCGATCATTGGCTCATTCATATCATAGGAGGGTTCGTGACAGAATTCTTGGTCGATACCTCAGTCAATTACAATGAGGCGGAGCTGCACCTTTTCAAACGTCTGTGAGGTAAGTACTTGAAGTCTTTAAACACTTGGATTAAGATGTTATTGTGTGAAAAACTAGTTATGCATCTACCTTGATGTTCAGAGCTACACGAAGTGGAAAGAATTACATGAACGAAGGAAGAAGGGGTCCTGAATATAGCCCACTAATTTCACCTCCTTTAAGTGACGAAGATGGAGTAGAGTAGGATTCTCTGTGAAGTGCAATTCAATTGATAAAGCAAGGGTTCCCATGACTACCACCTCCACCTTCACCACTGTCACCTCCGACTTCGCCCACACCACCACCACCTCCACCACAGTTCAACATGGAAAATTCAGTGAAGCTGCCTTTGTTTAAGGGCTTGGGAAATGAAGACCTGGACCAGTTCTAATTCATTGTAAAAGTTGTATGGGAAGCTCAGGGTGTCACAAATGATCACAGGAAGAAGGCAACATTGGTTATTGCTTTACAAGATCATGTGCTAACTTGGTACATCAAGTACTTTAATGATAACCCAAACACTGGGTTGACAGAGATCTAGACCGCATTGAATAAAGAGTTCAGTAAGCCTAAATTGAAGGTGCAGTCGATTGTGGGGTTTAAGGAAATCGTGATGAAACTAGGTGAGACACCTTGGTAATTGGATCAGAGACTGAAATGTAAAACCAACAAAGCTAATATGAACTTAACAGAAGGACAACACCATGAGTGGTTCGTCGCTTCACTCCTGCCTCACCTAAGGGTTGCATTATCACAACAAAAGATTACGACTCAGGCATAGGCCTTGGGGATTGCAATAAGACTGCATGAAACACTGATGCAAGATCTGGATATGGGGATTCAACAAATCCATGCACAATTGCAAAATATTTTCCTCGAAATGCAAAGTTTGAAGCAAGATAGAATAGTTCGTCCGGAGACACGCAAAGAGATATGGTGCCTGAAATGTAAAGGTCAGGGGCATGACAAAGGACATTGCTCGGTCTTTGTGAACTATATTGCAGGAGGAGGACCGATGCCATTGAGGCCAAAATCCCAAGCAGGACTGAGCACGAGGCCTACGTTGTGATGTGATATATGTCAGGTAGCAGGGAAACATACGATTGATAACTGTCATTTATTGCAGAATTTTGTACAAACACCACAACAACTCTTTTGCAACTTCTGTAGGTCGGTAGGGCATGATGAACACAGCTTCCAAAGTTAAGAATTGATGATGGCCAGAACACCTGCCTATAGAGTTATGGAAGAAACGCTTCTTCCTGACTAGAGTGCTAGGATGGCTCGAACAGGCTTTCAGGGGCGCGGACAAGGCTGAGGTGAAGGAGGACCTAGAAGAGGTCGAGGACAGATGATTTGTTACAATTTTGGAGGACAAGGACACTATGCCCGCAAATGCACTGACCCAACATGTCCATCGTGCAATTATTGTACTCAGTTTGATCATGAGATGGAGGACTGTACTATAATGGTAACAAGGATACGCGACAAAGGGGTGCTACTACTGCAGCCGACTTAGAACCTGTAGATGATGAGGGGTGAGCCTCGCAAAGAGGATCCGAATGTGAATATAGTGCTCTAAAGTGCAATTGCAATGGGGGACGATAAGGGGAAATAACCCAAAGATAGCGCATGGGTTTGAAAAGCTCTGGCGAAGGAGGCTGAATTTGATTTGGAGTGCACACAAGAAACATTCATGGAAGCAAAGAAGAGCTTCGATGAGGCCTCTACCTCAAGGAGCTAGGATAGGCTTGTTCAAGAAATGGACCCTTCTATGCTTATGACCTTTCTAGAGACCTTCATGAAGCTGTTGCGAGATAGGAAGGCTGGGAAGGGGTTATAGGAACTTATAAATAGATGTGTCGGAAACACTCCGGGTGAACCGCACGTGGTACGAAAGATTGGCAAGCATAAGTCAAGGATAGGGCGTGAGATGAGACTCACCGAATAGATAGGAGAATATGAAATGGATTAAGTTATTCTGGATCTGGGGTCAGACATGAATGTTTGCAGAAGCAGAGTTGGGAGCGGATGGGGAGACTCGCACTCCAGTGGTTTTCGATTCAGTTAAGGATGGAAAATCAGTAGAAGATCATCCCCATGGGACGATTGCAGGGAGTAACTATAGATATTGAGGGCGCAAGCGCATTGGCTGATTTTGAAGTAATAGGAATTGTGGATGACAGCAACCCTTACCTTGTGCTCCTTGGCATTGTTTGGGCTACTGACATGAATGGGGTAACCAACCTAAAGAAGTGAAAGATGATATTTGAAAAGAAATCACTTGGCGTAATAGTACCCCTAGATCTTGCTGAAGGATTACACTATACGGAACCAGTCCGTGATTATGAAAGCAATGACGATTTGGACTTCATATTTAAAATAAAAGTGCGAGACCAAGATTGGGTGAATCTAACAACGGATGGTCGAATTACATGGGATCACGAGAGTACTTACAACTCAGATTCGGATGAAGAATTATAGCGCTGGCAGAGTCGGCTACATGAAGTAACTACGCTGAGCTTTAACATGATGACCCGGTCGTTGTGCTGTGTGTCGTCAGAGGTAAGAAATCTGCCCACTTATGATGGCTTGAATGATGTAGATGTGTTTTTGGATGCATTTGGGAAGGAAGTACCAGAGAATCAGTGCTTCTAGGCTTTGGATTGGGCACTACGCACTATGCCTGTGAGATGGTGGGGTACGCACAAGGGTATCTTTAACGATTGCCACGAGTGTAGGAGGATGATGAGAAAACACTTTGGGAAGTCAAAGGCACAAGTGATAGACAAGTATGATGGGAAGGACGATCCTCGCGTACACTTGGCAAAATGGGCTAAGGCCTATGGAGCGAAGCCCCAACCTAAATGGGTGCACTTGTTTTGTCACACCTTGGATGTCATCTTGATGAATTGGTAATTGGACACAGAGCTTTGCCATGGCACAGGCGAATGGGATATTTTGCGTGAAGGGTTCATAATGACATTTAGCTTCGAAGACGGGTTTGACTGTATTGATGAAGCGCTACAAGAAGTTAAAGCAGCAATATTTAGGATACCACAAGATCCTTTGTATCTGATTCAACCCGATTGGACTACTCATCTAAGCCACACGTTGGAATGCTATAACATGGCTGCTAAAGAAGAGGACAAGGACCCAAAAAAGATTAATATCCCTGAAACCGAGGATCACCGTGAGGTTAAGGGACCGGATATCAAGAATCCTGATATAATCACATCATTGAAAACGACACAGGTAAATATTGGTATGGAGGCAGAGCCCAAATTCATGAAGATTGGAGATTACTGGCATGGCGCGATAGTAGATAAGGTCACTAAATTGCTTCGCAAATACTGTGATATGTTCCCTACTAAGTTTACGGAGTTAAAGGGGATAATAGGGGACCTGGGCGTTACGAAGATCACGTTAAAACCCGACGTGAAGCTGGTTAAGCAAAGACCTTATTGTCTCAATCTGAAGTATAAGGAGAAGGTCCGCTTAGAGCTAGATAATATGCTCATGGCAGGCATCATTGAGCTCATAGAAGAATCTGATTGGGTGAGCCCAATGGTGGTACAAGAAAAGAAGCAGAAGGATGAAATAAGGATATGCGTAGATCTCAGGAAGTTGAATGACACTTGTGTGCATGATCTTTTCTCGACTTCATTCACTGATGAGGTATTAGATAATGTAGGTGGCCAAGAAGCATACTCCATTGATGGGTTTTCTGGGTACCATCATATCAAAATCGTGCCTGAAGATAGAAGCAAGATGACCTTCGTGACTAAATTGGGATGTTTTCAGTACATTATAATGCCTTTCGGATTAAAGAATGCACCTACGATTTTTTCGCGCGTAGTCATTGCTGCATTCAAAGACTTCATTCATAAGTTTTTCGAGGTGTACTTTGATGACTGGACTATGTTTGGGTTCATAAAACCCCATGTGGCTAGTTTGCGCTTAATGCTAGATACTTGTCGAAGGTACCAGATTACACTCAACCTAAAGAAATGTATGTTTTATGTTCCTTTTGGGACTCTACTGGGTCATGTGGTTTGTAGATAGGACTGATGGTAGATCCCATGAAGATGGAAATGATACTTAACTTGGAGGCACCGAGGATTGTGAAACAGCTACGCGCAACCTTGGGACATACTGGGTACTTTAGGAAGTTTATCAAGGGCTATGCCCAGATCACCGCGCCTATGGAGTAACTGTTGAAAAAGGATGTCATCTTCTCTTAGAACAAGGAATGTTAGAAAATCTTGGATGTGATGAAAGGAAAAATGATCACCGCACCGATTTTAGTCTTCCTACATCGGAAGAAGGAGTTTGATGTACATGTAGACGCGTCATGTATCACACTAGGAGCAGTATTGACACAGGCCGATGGAGGAGACTTGGACCATCCTATAGTGTTCGCAAGCAGGAGGTTATCCAAGGCTGAGAATAACTATTCCACCACTGAGCGTGAAGGACTAGCCATGGTATATGCGCTCCAGAAGTTTAGACACTACTTGCTAGGTGGAAATTTTAAGATGTATACGGATCATTCTGCGTTGAAGTACCTAGTCAATAAGCCTGTGTTGGGGGGGAGAATCTGTAGGTGGTTGTTATTGTTCCAGGAGTATGATTTTGAAGTTATTGTGAAGCCTAGACAACTGAACGCAAGTCCAGACCATCTATCGCACATCGAAACAGGGGAAGAGACCACTAATTTGGAGGAGGGATTTGCTGACGTGTAGCTCTTTGTAGTGCACATCATGGATGGTCACTTTGAAGACATCATACACTTCCTAATGATAGGAACTGCCTCGGAAGGCTACACCGTCTAGTAGAAAAAAGAGCTAGTGGTGCACGCGACAGAGTTCATTGTCATTGTCGGACATCTGTACAAAATGTGGTCTGATGAAGTATTACGACAATATGTACCGGAGTTTGAAAGGAGCAGTATCCTCACAAACACTCATGGGGGTGCTGTGGGAGGGCATTACGCAGGAAGGGTGACCACACAGAAGATTCTACGTGCAGCATTGTGGTGGCCAACCCTCCATCAAGATTCCAAAGCTTACTGCAAGGCGTACGACATGTGTCAAAGGACTAGCAGGCTGTCACGGAGAGATGAGCTACCCTTGAACCCACATACGACATTACAACCTTTCGAAAAATGGGCAATATATTTTGTGGGACCCATTTAACCCCCAGGAAAGAAGACGGGAGTGCGGTATATTATCACTGTGATTGAGTATTTAACTCAATGGCTGGAGGCACATCCTGTGAAGGACTGCACAAGCACAACTGCTACGAAGTTTCTCTTTGAGTATATAATGACACGATTTGGGTGTCCAAAGGTTTTGATGAGTGATTGCGGTATGCACTTTCTAAATGAAATGATCAGCATGCTCATGGAGGAAATTCAGGTGTATCACCAGAAGAGCACGCCTTACCACCCACAGGATAATGGGATGGTGGAAGCATTCAATAGGGTACTAGAGAAAACACAGACCAAGGTTTGTAATGCTCAGTGAGGTGATTGGGACTTACGCATAGCTGCAGTACTATGGGCCTATCGAATGACATGCAAAATGTTGGCTAGGAAGACACCCTTTAGGCTTGTATATGGTGTTGAAGTAGTGATGCCCATGGAATACATTGTGCCTAGTCTATGCATAGCTACACTCACGGGTATGATGGATTGCAGAGCCCTAGAAGAGAGGCTCACGCAGCTTGCTGAGCTTGAGGAAGAACAATTTCTAGCTGGATTTCACCAACAGGTCCAAAAGTAGCGTGAAAAATGATGGCATGATTGTCACATTAAACTATGCACCTTTAAGGTAAATGATCTCATTTTGTTATATGACAACAAGTTTGATAAATTTCTAGGGAAATTCAAAATGCATTGGCTAGGGCCCTATGTCCTTAAGGAGATTACCGATGGTGGAGCAATTCAGTTGGTTAAATTGAACAGAGATCCCTTCCTAGGCAAGGTGTATGGCAGCCGATTAAATCCATACACCAGTGATATGGTCAGGTGACTATATGAAGATAACATAGTCTTAGCACTCTAGGTAGCTAAAAGGAGGCATGGGACTATAAACTACACTTCCCGGGTTGGGGAACTGTGCAATTGGAGGATTGTGTGGAATGAGACGATGTCACAGGGTTCACGACAGCGTGGACTAAGTTGCGCTACCCAGGGAGAAATCACACAGGTCAGCCAGAAAGTGACTGTTAAAGTCATTGTTCATGATTTGATGATGAGAATGCATCCAAATGGAGTGAGTGGCCAACATTTAAGACAAAATCTATGGGTAAGATCCTTGGAAATTTGCTGCCAATCCAGCATTAATGAACCAAATGTGGGGGGAATGGTCAGATTTGAATTCAAAATGGCCTATAAATTATAGGTGGAGGCCCAACGAAAAACACTTGGAATTTTTAGCATTGAGTTGGTGAGCTCTCAGACATGCATGATCCGCACATTCTTCAAAGAATTGCTTGACTAGCTAGTGTTTGATTGATTTCTAGAGTCCAACCACAATTCCATCCATGATTTTATCCTAGGATCTGAAGCTATGGATGCCTAAGCAGTGACAATCTAGGGGGTTGTGTTGGAGGTTTTTATGGAGGCATAAAGAATTTCTCCAGAGGTTGCAGAGGTACTAGCTGAAGTCCCAAAGTCACCATGGATGCCTAGACCGAAGCCTACCTCGACCAAAGACAGTGCGAAGCATAAGAAGCAAAAGCAGGCTGCAATACCAGTGTGCATGTCGAATAGAAGAAACCCATAGAAGGACAAGCTCATCACACAGGAAAAGGGAAAACCCATTAACCTGGAGCCCAAGGAGGAAGAAATTGAGGACATCCCAATGGATGACGAGGATTTGGGGGTGGAAGTGGAGAACGTTGAAGTCGAGGGTTCTGACCCTATCACTAAGTTTCTTGAATACGTGCCTCCACACAAAGGCAAGACCAAGGTGTTGAATGACATCGACGAAAGCAAGGTTGCCTTGCACACACCTCTACTGCTGAACGAGATTGTCTTTGAAGGACCGCGCTTGGGATGGGTTCCACTGTTGAAACTGGAATATTGGGACTTAATTGACATTGAGAAGTTCCTACACTTGGCGACAAAACAGCTAAAGCACTGTGTTGTTCACACAACCACTGGGATGACTGCATTAGAACTGCAGAAGTGGTTTAGGGGTGTAGATAAGGCAGGTCTGCCCAACCTGCTATAGGTGCCACACTACAATTCCACACCCATTATAGTATTGGTCATCAAACAACTACTATGCCTGGTGCACGATGGGTCTTTGTGGATGGAGGAGCTGATACTCATCACTGACAGGTTGATCCATAGGATCACGTGGTTGCCCTATACAGGGGAAAATTTGGCCATGATGTTTCACGGAAAAGGTGGAGAGTAGGTCCTCGTGGAGGCCATGAAGGAGAAATTCAAGCTTGTGAAGAAGTCACGCAGCTATGCCATCTCAAGTTTCTACGACCTTGCGGTCAGGGTGGCCACGCAGATCTTGGCAGGAAAAGTTATGCGAAAGTGTCGTGTAGATGAAGTGTTGGCACTGGTCATTGCTCTAGCAGTCCAATGTACCGAAGGAGTCCATTTTAATTTGGTGCGCTATCTCTATGGTGAGTTCCTTGTGAACTGCTGTGAGGCACAAGAGCTTAGTAAGACCTTCCACTATGCGTGGCTCTTGCTGTCCATTGTGCTGGTAGCCTGAGCACTGCTGGAAGATAGTAAATTTCCCTCGATTGCATCTGATCTGCCATAACATCGAAGTACACTTCGTTGTGGGTGACCAAGGATGCTCAACGCATCAAGGATAGCAAGATCTTCTGGATCTTGATGGAAATGAATATACGCATGGCCATTAATCACAAACCATGATTGTTGCATGTTGTGTTTGCAAAACTATAGGAGTACGTGGAGTTCAAGGTAGACTTTCAGCACGTTGCGATTAGGGACCAGAAAGACCCTGAGCAGAATTGGCATGACTTGCCTTACTTGGCAATGAACGACACAATTGATGTAGTTCTTGATCGCTAGCCAGTAGAGTGGCACACTGCCTCAGACTCGGCTGTGGGGTCGAGCAAGTCTGCGACGCAGCGTAAAAAGGAGGAGGCCAAGATTAAGATGGCACAACTAGCCGAGAAGAGGAATAAGGAGGCCATTGATAAGGCCCAAGAAGAGCGTGATGCCGCCCAGTATGTGGAAAAGTAGACAGGCAGAACAGAGCACGGCTCTAACAAAGGTGTGAGGTTGCCTTCGCCTGAAACAAAGGAAGAAATAGATGAGAAAATAGAGTAGGATGGAGCAGACCCAATCACCCTAACACAGGGAGATTTGAATGAAATTGGAGACACAGTGTGGGATATCACGACGGAGGTACTGCAACAGTTCGAGCAGCAGCAACAACAACTATTGGGGGCCATCCAGACGGGTCTACATGAGCTGCAGATTCGTGCATCACAGGCTGGCCTGGTGTCCACTAGCCTCGCCATCGGTACTTCAGAAGCTATCGAGATGCTGGATGCGAAGGACTCCTGAGTGATAGTGCTACCAAATGGAGCACTGACCACAGAAATCGAAGCTGACAGGCCCGATGTCAGTGCCCTCAAGGGAGTGCGATTTAACTTGGCAGTGCTTCCTGGCGAGGTGCTCCACCCACTGCAAGATGCGGTGATCACGGAGTTGAGGGCCTGTGAATAGCATGTTGTGCAGGTGATCAATGAATAGTAGATCAACAATGTGCGGTTGGCCCTACAAAAAGACTCTGTCATCGCCACTGTGACTAAGGTAACCAACCGAAACAAGCTCATAGTATAGGTCATCGAGGAAGCATGCTGAATGGTCCCAAAGTTGGCCATTCCCAAGGGAGAACCGGTTGAGGTGCATGTTCACAAGCTTGCTACAAGGATGTGTGATGCTCGCATAAAGTTAGCTAAGGTTCAACTAGAATTGAACCTACAGATTGCAGATTTTCATTTGAAGGCCTAGCCTTTAACTCCACCAGAAGTAAAGGAGCAACATGCAACCTCTATCACAAAGGTGATAGTGGCAGTAGACAGTGCAGTAGTAGAATACCCACAGTTGTTTGAACAGTCGTTTGAGGTCTTGAGGAGTCTATAGGAGGATCCTAATGTACAGCGACTAGAGACAGAGGCGCTAGAACTGCAGCAGCACTATGAAGAAGTAAAAGGTATAGCATGCACCGAGACTGGCGAAGCTACAGGAGGCTAAAACACTGAAGGAACATATCGATGCAAAACAACACAAAAAGGTAGTGCTGAAGGCATGCTTGAAGCCCTGGTTGGAGGAAGCTTATTCGATCAAGGCCTCCATTGAAGGCAAGCTTGCTAGTCTGCAAGTGACTCAACAAAAGCTTTAGGCTGACAGTTCAGGACTAGCGACAGAGAATTTGGTTGAGGAAGTGAAGCAAGCAGTCGCGCAGTGCACCACCAAGGTTGCCTTCATACAAGTCGAGTTGGGAGGTCTTCGTGTCAAGATCTCCACACCCACAGAGTGACTTGAGGGTGAGTCACCATGTTTGTGTTGGGGGCCTGTTGGGAATGGGTTCTCCCAAGAATAATTTTGGGGCTAAAAGCCCATATGTTGGGACAATTTTGTAATAAAATTGTGAAGTCTCCACATTTTGTGGTCGTAGAGCATGGAGGTGTCAAGAGTCATAAAGGTCTACCCTTATTTTGTAAAGTATTAAGTCAGCTGTAAAGATCTACCTATAGTCCGCGGACCATGGAATTGTATTAAAAAGAGCTAAGTAAGCTCTAGGCAGTGAGTCAAGGAGAAGAAAGAAGCACTGAAGTTTTGGTAGAGAAGTCTAAGTGTTTCAGGTCTTAGCATAGGTAGAGGCTCTACAGCTGAGTGTGCAGAGACCTAGGGTGGAAGTTTGCAATTGAGTGCTCGGACCCCTTAGCTCTGTGCGCAAGGTGGATAGACTCTATATTAAACTGGAAGATATCAATAAAGAGAATTATTTTGCAATTACTGTGCATTTAGTTTCGGATAATGCATTTGATTACATTACATTTTGGGTTTAATTTACAATGTTTATTTGATGAGCAAATATATGTGATTATATATGCTAATTGAACACAATTAAATATGTCAACTTACACGACGGTAACTGTGATTAATTAGTAAGATAGGTAAAACACTTGAGATAACTTGGGAACCTATACAATACATTGTCATAGCTATGCGAAAGTACCTGGACCATAGGTTAGGGCTGTGCAAAGGTCAAGCATACACCTTCATGGAGGTACTGAAGGGCAAAATAAAGGGTGGACTGACAGATCCCTAAGGCTTAGTGACCTGCACAAAAGTAGGGATGGAGGGTATAAACCGACATCACGACCATCTCAGGGTGTGGAAACTTAGTTCTAGCTGTTACCACTCCAAACTTTCTCTAGAGTTGTTAGGAAAAAAATGATAGAGGTAACCAGAAACCTACTTTTGAGATTAGGAACTAGCCTTCCTAATGCTCAGAGAGGGCTCTCTCTTTATGATTTAACTTTGTTTAGTTAATTGATTTTAGGCTAGTTATGATTGTACTTGGGTTTTGATTTTGATTTGGTGGTGCGATCACTTACTTAGATGGATAGATGGATGTCTTTTACCATTGTGTTGCACAAAAATTGTCACTTTGACTTTTTGCAATTTGTGTGAGTCCATCACCACTGATAATTTCCTCCTTTGCAAGTCTTATGCCTCATTTCTTCATATCAAGCCTTGAAAATAAGAGAAAGCCCTCAAAAGTCTATAAAACTCTGGTTCCGCTCTTTCTCTTAGCATTACCTGCGGTCCTGCACCTAATGGTCATGTCCCCTGTGCACCTGACTTCTCTGTCTCTATGTTATGTGTGCAGACCCCTGTAAAAGTTAAAAAGGCACAAGTATATTCTTAAAAACTCACTTTGAGTCATTTCTGGAAGCCTCTAGAAGGAATCTTGAGGTGGCAAGTTCGCTCCTTTAAGGTTCATTTTAAGGAGCTAACATCTTGATGTGAGGAACTTATCCCTTTGAAGAAGGACTCTATCCCTTCATAGGTGGACCTGTAACCTCCTTCCTTTGCACTATAAAATGAAGCATTGGGTTGGTTACTTGGGGAGGTTGAAAGCTTAATATTTTTGAGGTGAAATGTTGTGGACATCTTAGTCTTCCTAATTGAGCTTTTTTGAGGAGAGATTACATACCTCTTTGATCTCTTTTTGGAAGAATGTGATGCTTGTCAAAGTAAAGGAGATTCCTGTTTCGGACCCTGGGAAGAGCTTGTACAACATCAAGGCCACCAAAGGTTGTAAGGTTCTTCTATTTCAAAGTTAATACAAAATAAGTTTATTTTTCTCAATAAGCTGTGTTTTATGGTTTATTTTATGGATTCCTTGATCACCATAATGAACATGATTTATTATATTAGCTATGCAGGTGTTATTTGATGTGTGCTTGTTTGTGACTACAGGTTCTCAAAAGGAAACTCTTTCGGACAGTTGAAGGATGGCTGCTACAAACTGGCATTGAACTTAAGGTAGGGTCTAAACACCTCTATAGCTTTTATTAATGAATCATAAAATGTTTAGAGAAAGATAGATTTTCTTGTCCTGCTTGTTGCTAGATATATTTTGATACTAGGGAGATCGACCTTGCCCGCAAGATCGATTTATCCAACCAACAAATTGGCAACTCCATTGGGGAAATGAATTTTGTTTTTGCTTTTCCTTTGTCTTTGACTTCAGAAACTTGTTCTTGTTTCTGGTTTTTGCTTGATGTGTGTGGGATCGGGAAGTTTTTAGGATCTGGATTATTTTTTCTTTTTTGAAAATTTTCAAGGGGACCGCACTTTCTTTTTACAAATAGTGCGGGCATATCCGTACTGTTCCTTTAGTGCACAGAGCGGTACCACATTTGGTTCTTTTGGAAGCCTGCGGACCCTGTGAAATTTTTTAAAAAACCTAAAATGTTTTCCCCCAGTTAAGTTTAGGTTTCATTAACGAATTTTAGTGTCTACCCAGACCTGCATGTGTTTTGTCAAAAATCTCTCGTGAGAAAGTTCCATTGGTATTTTTGTTTTAGATGATTTTCTAGAAGTTTTGCATGCCTGGATTGGTTTTCACTCGATCTCTGTAGTGACTCAAAGATTAGAAGCCTAAGAGACCTTAGATCACCCTGGTGTCTTTTTGCCTTCTTGATGAGTCTGACTGGTTTGTGACATCCGTCCTTGATGAGAAATAGATTTCGTTTTCTCTTTGCAAATCTTTGAACGAACTTGGTTATAAGTTTTGAATTTCATTTTTATAAAAGAAAACATAGCTAGATGTTTTTTGATTGATTTGCTATTCTGAACAAATTAATCCTTAGTTTACTGAATAACTAAATCAAACGTCCTCAAAAAGATTTGAAGCTTTTATTTCGATTAGGGTTTTAAAATTTTTTTAGATCTCAAGATTAGTTTTTGTAGTTTTGAGTGTTTTCTAGAAATTGTAGAATCTCTTTTGAAAGAATCGTTTTTTGCAGTTTTTGAGTGTTGAAAAACAAAAACGATTTTTTGTGAGCATACTTAGTAGTCTTGTTTTGATTCTTTACGACAGTCAAGACCTACAGTTCAGACTTCAGTTCAAATGCCTGTAGGACCTACAATTCAGACTTCGGTTTAGATGGTCCAAGTACGATTGTCACAAGTCAACTACAATTCACTTATCAACCGTACCAAGGATAGTACCAATTTGGTCCTGTTGTGCAAAACCTAGTTTATCAGTATCAACCATACCTAGGATATACTTATTAGCAACCTCAACAACCCCAGTTTGGTCCGGTTAATCCTGGTTTTCCGAGAGGATATAATATTCCCAATGCAAATCCAATTCCAAGTTATCTTGGATATCCTCCTCCTAGGGTTGGTCTTGTGACCCAAGGTTTTCGAGACCCTGACTATCAATTACCTTTTATTGCAACTTTGGACCTACCTAATTTGTCGCGCCTTACAAACGGTCCAATTAACTATCTTTTGTATTGGCCACCAATGCCTAATAAGTTTCCCGGTGATATCCCAAAGCTTGAGGGTAAATCAGGAGAAGTTCCATCAAATCATGTGATGACTTATCACCTCTGATGTGCATCTAATTCTATTATTGATGATTCAATTCGCTTACATCTTTTTCAATGCACTCTGATTGGTCTTACTACCAAATGGTACATTGAGTTACCACGAGACTCTTTTTATAATTTTAGTCAGTTAGCCACTTCTTTCTTAATTCATTTTCATTTTCCTGTCAAATACGACAATGGCACATAATTATTAACTTCATTAAAATAGTCAATGTCCACATATATTTCAGATCATATTCATGAATGGCGACGTAGACGACATTTAGTGAAAGTATTTATTCCGGATCAAATCTTAGCAGAATGGTTTGTTAAATCATTATTGCCTAAAATCACTGAATATGTAGCTAAGGAAGGAGTTGTTACTGAGGAGCAAGTAATTGCTCAGGCTTAGTACCTTGACCTCATTTACATGAAAAAATCCCCGACCTTCCGAAACACAATCAAATAACTGTAGCTCCTTCAGGGTCTCATGCCACTGATGGTATGATTGGTTTAGTTAGTACCAAAATCAAGAAGAAATCTTCCAAGAATTCTTCTCCTATTATAACTTTACCGAATTCCCCAACAGGAGACTCTTCCATGGAAATTCCTGCCCATATCCATGTCGTAGAATCATCTACGGCCAAATCAAAATCCGGCGGTAAAAAGAAGGGGAAGAAGAAAAATAAACAAAACTCAAAAGAGAAATCAGATAAAAATGAATCTACTGACGAGAAACGTAAACCTTGCTATGCTTGTCTCATTTGTGATGGGAACATTTTACAAGAGACTGCCCACATCGAGCCGAGGTTTCGAAAATCGTCAAAGGTTCTCAAGCGCCTGCTATCTTGAAGGATCCTTTTCCTAGCCAAGATAGTAAGATGATCAGTTATTCCTCAAATGCCTCAGAAGAACGCATTATGATGATGTCTCATGTCAGGATTGTGACGCAATCGCAAGATTATGGTAGTAAAAATCCTATTGGTGGTAAAGAAGTAGAATATTCTAATTCAAACCCATCAACTTCAACTCCTTCTAGTTTTGATCCGCTACAGATCGAGAAACCTAACCCTGACTTAGTAATCAAACCACCTGCTAAAGGTAGACTTTAGAAGTCAGATTTCAATCCACATGTGAGAGCTACTTAGAATTATAACATTATTGAAGACTTAGCTATTTCCCCTTTAGCAATGTCGGCTTTCGAGGTGCTGCAATTATGCCCAGCACAATGTAAATTACTATTATCGGCTATAGGAGCTATTGATATTCAGGATTCAAACCTTATAATCTTTGATTTAGAGAGTAGTACACCCCTCCTACCTCATCAAATGGCTTTCCAAATTCTAGTGTTAGTCAAAAACAAACCTTGCTTTCGAACTGTGATTGATGAGGGAGCTTCTACGTGTATTATGTCGATCCAGTGTTGGAGATCACTTGGTTCTCCGACACTCAATCAGTCCCCGATGATTCTAAAGGATTTTGATGGCCGAGGGTTCCATCCTTTTTGCATTTTGGAGGATTTACCTATAGGGGTTGAAGCCAAAACTGTAAATCTAGATGTGGAAGTGGTTGATGCCCCTCCACATTACAACCATCTCTTAGGTCGCAGTTGGTCTTACACCATGACTACTATTGTTTCATCGGTCTTTCGGCTTATCAAGTTTCCTCATAATGGAAAGATCATTACCATAGACCAGCTGACTTATTTTTCATCCGACCCAACCTCTTCAGATAGTATTCAACATGTCGGTAAAACAACTATCCCTTACAAGGATGTTGGAGTAGGTTTGATTAAATATTCTAGTTTACTAGGAACTTTTTCTTTTCCTCCTCCTAATGTATCGTCTTCTATTGCAAAAATTCATATGATTTCATCGAACTCTATTGCTTTTGATGATCCTTGGATCGTACCTTCCGATTCTTTGAGTCCCTTTGAATTGAATATCAGGTTGTACAGTTGTTTTCTGACTCTTGTTCAATCGAAACTGATCCAATGAATGTGGTTCACGGGGAATCACTTTCAATATCAACCTCAGCTTCAATAACGTTTTCTGATCCTATTCATACTGATGAGCAGATTCGTGAACTTTTGTCTGTTGATGATTTACCATGGGAAGATCTTCATCATTGATCTTCGTTTTTACCTAAGCTTGATCATTTTGAAAATGATTTTTCATCTATTTTTACCGCTGACTATGTGTTAGCCTCCTGCTCATAGCAGGTCTTCACCTTTCGTGATCGACATATTCACAGGCCAAATATGTCATTCTTTGCTTGCAGCAATGTTCCATATTTGCTACTGAGGCAAAGAGGGCACAAAATCCTCAGGCACAAAAGTCATTGCATGTATTCTTGAGGACCATGGACCAGGCACTATTAAACATTTCTCAAGCATGGCTAACACTACTGTTGACTGATCTTATTGGCCTTAGTAAGGCTGCATCCACAAAAAACTATGAATGCTAAAAGGAAAGTTGCTTCAAATGAAAACTTTGAATATCCTAGACTCAGTGATAATGAACAAAAAGTAGTCAATTCTCCATGGATTTTACAAAAGTCTCAGATTGCTCGTGTGCTTACCAAAGGAAAATCTCTGACCAGAATTCAAGTTAATAGGCACAATGAAAATAATGCGTTGTTGAAAGATTCAGGATCTGGACATAAAAATGTCATGGAAGAGAAGTTCCCAGTCATGAATGTGTAAATGGAGAACAATAGTCAGTGTGTTTGGAAAATAAAAACTCCTGAATATGCTCAGGTAAGTGTTACAAAGGTGTCATCAGCAAGCTTGAGTCAGAGAGAAGAGGAGTCATCTTCTCTGGTACTGCAGACTAGTAAAAATATGGCGCATACATATAATGATAAATCTGTTTCTTCTATGGAGAAAGCTGAGATGATTTACATGGGTAGTGGAACAAGTGCATTTATGGCCTATGAAGTTCAAGAACCAGAGGATATTTCAAGGCTACAATTTGGTGGTCCTGCTTTTGTTTCCCCCAGGACAACTTATGTAGATACTGTGTTATACAAAAAAGACATTATTGAGCCAAGTAAAGCTAACTGTGCAAATAGAAAAGCATTATCTGCAATACAAGGACATGAAGTACAAGAAGATGGTCATGCATCTGCATACAAACGAAAAGCATCACTTATAAAGCATTTGTCTGTTGGAAATGGAGGCTGTGTAATAACATGTAATTCTAATTCCCGAGCTTGTGAAGTGGCAATGCGGACACTGCAGGTTTTGCCTCATGCCAACTTACAAGCTGAAACTGCATGTGAACAAGCCACCCACTATCATAATAGTGGATCACAAAAAGCACTTGGCACTGATATTATTACCCTCCAAAATGTCCAGGCTCTGAATGTTTCATTATTGAAAGAATCAAAGAAATTTGATAAATCTGTCATTGCAAATTTGAGTGAAAGTGATGCAGTGAAAATCTCAGAGACTAAAAAATTTTCTACTTCAATAGAACCTTTACCTTTCCACAAGGAAAGTACAATTGATGCTTGTAGACAGGCTATGCAGATAGCGCAAATGGGTATGACAGCAGAAAATGGAGATATTGACAAGACGGGTCCATTGGTAGAGGAACCTGAAAAGATTGAGAAATCAGCTCAGCTTATACCAGAAGCCACCTATCATCAGAACCTTAATGACCCAACATTTCCTATCGAAAAATCGTGACTGATGGTTATCAGCAAGCAATGAAAATTGCTCAGTGGAGCATGAAGATAGTGGATAGGTGTGCCAAGCAAAGTGAACATTCAAACCTAGAATTTCAAAAGAGTGGTGAAGCTGTAGTCATTAGCATGGATATGGAGAGTGATCATACTAGGCAAACTGGTCTTATGAACGTGGAATTTGAAGAGAGTAGTAAAGCAGTGGGGAGTACCACAGAAATGGAGGATGATCTCACTCAGCAGAGTGCTCATATGAATCCAGAATCTGGAGAGAATGTTGAAGTAGCCAGAACTAGCATAGAAATGAAAGATAGTCTTACTAAAGATGATCTGATGAACTTGGAATCTTAACATGGTTTTAGAACATGTAGAACCAGCATGAAAATAGAGAGTGATAAATATGAGAAAGCTTGTCTTATCATCCATGAATCTAAAATCGGTGTTAATGTAGGCTGCACAGGATTTGAAGCAATAGCACAAGACGGAGTTGAAAGGTTTGATCCAATAAATGAAGAGTTTGATCCTCATATGCACATGGCAGTATTTCAAGTTCAAGATGCTAGTAAGCAGCCTAGCAGCGTGGTTGTGGTTTTGAAGAGGATTGCCTTGGGTGTACAAGATTTTTTAAAAAGTATCTTGACAACGTAGCATTCATTTGTTATGGAGTATGAAGCTTGCCAGAGGCAAAAATGGCGAAGAGCACCGAGTTCTATAGCTTTGGTGTGTGCAGAGTGCAAGAATCTGGTTACTCCATGTATTGTTTGTGCACATGCCATTCCATTTGTTGGTGATTCAATCTGGAAGGAGTGTAGTCATTGTGGGGCTGTCAATCCAATGCGTGAACTCGAGCGTTGTTTATTGGGTCTTCCCTCTCCATTGGCATTAACACCATCAATGGTTAGAAGAGTGATGGTGGCTCATGTTGGATGGCACCAATACACAATAGCTTTGCACTTACTATACAATCAATTACAGAGGGTGGATCAAAATTCAGTTCAGGTCGATGAGGGAATAAGGTGTTGCAGTCCAAATAAGGATGAACTACCGGAAGAGAAGTTGGAGAAGAGTGAAACGGTTTTGAAAGCAATGGCAGACATGATTTTATGTGACTTACCTTTTGTAGAATGTGAAGGGATACTGCCTCTTCCTGTTGTAAAAGGTGAATTAAATCAGGTTGAAGCCAAGGACACCTCAGAAGGTGAACCGTTGCTAAAATGCATGCGGATGAATTCAGATAATCAAGCTTTTGATAGGCATGATGTTGATGCAGGACGTTCTAGGACAGCAGAGAGTGTTCTGCAGAAGTTTAATTCATTGGCTAAATTAAGTGACAGCACGTGCAGAGAAGACTTTGCTTCAAATAAGGCTGATATTAGCGGGAATTCATATGAAATGAAATCAAAGGATCTAGGTAGAAATGGTTGTTCAAAATGTAAGAGCCCCTTGACTAGAGTTAGTAAAGATTCCATTGTAGCTGAAAGAAGCTTCACGCATATAGAAACCCAATTGCTTGCTTTACACTTTGCGGAGGTACTTTCATTTGACCTGCATTCTTCCATAGCTATATATCCAATCTGTAGTTCCGTGGATATAAGTGCAGTTAAAGGTGCAGGTTCAAAGACCTGTGTTAACCAGCATATTGGTATTTTTGGTACTAGGAAACAGTTTGCTCTCTTTTCCATTGAGATATTATGTTTGGCACATTCTGCTCTGGCTTCAGATTGGGAAAAATGGTTAGCGCACAGTAAGTTGAATACAGAAGGGACAGCCACCGCCACAATCTAAAAGGTGAAGATTATTTTATGGAACCGCCTAAACAATATCGACAAAGGATTCCATGTGCAGTAATTACAGAGTTATGGCCATGAGGCCAGCGCACAGCTCCAGGACCACCGTTCAACCATTTTGAGGTTGCTCTCTCATACGCAACCTTCACTTGCATAACTTCAGTTGCCAGCTGCCCCAGAACACCTGTTTTAGATATTTTATGCATTCATTACTAGCACAACTTAGCATTTAAAAACTTTATTGCTACAGATATCTTTGGGATCTGTTTTATTAGATATGTTTTCAGTGATGTTCTTTTAACTTGACAGCGGCTCAAGGGCGAGCATATAAAGATTGCCTATTTAAACAATGCTATTCGTTTTTCAAAGGGTGAGAGGTGTTTGATCGATAATCTGATTTTGAGACTTGCTTTGTATGCTCTAAGAGATTTAATAAACAGAGCTTGATGGAACATTTGTGTTTGGACTATCTAAATGTGGATTCGATGGCTGAAGAATAAGATTACAGAATTCTCGTGCTTCTTCATGGACTAATAAGTTTTCCTCATCTCTTTCTACAGTTGCTATGTTTGCTATATCGTATCTGTGTCATGATCTAAATTTGCAAGAAGAAAGAATAGTTCAGATGTCACTTAGTCGTGCTCTGCCCTCAATTCCTGCCTTTTCTCTATGTTTCCTTCGAAATTAGCCTATAAATATGAATTCCTCTTAGGCTCATATTTGCACTAGTTTCCTCCGTATATGAATATTGTTGTAGGAATTTCTTAATTGCTCCTATAGAATATTCAGTCACGTTCCCTCTATTAGCATGAATGAAAACTACTTAGCTGTCTTTCATTCCCTGACATCCGTTTCATCCTCATTCAAACCTGATATTATTCCTTGTGTAGCTATCCTGCTCTGTAGTCCCTTCTTTGCCAAAGAAAACACATCTTTCAGTCCACATCCTTGACTCCATGCCCAGTGTTCTAAACCTCTTGCGCCTCGCATGCCAACATTGCCTGAATAGATCATTCATCCCGCCAAACTCAAACAAAAACCATGTGCATAATAACTAGCCTGAAATCATTTCCTAAACAAAGCTAAATCCCGAAGAGAGAGCCCTCTCTGACTGCTGGTAGGCTAGGACCGGCAATCCAAAGCTTGGTCTGTGGTTACCTCGGCCGTATCCCTTAAGGAGCCAAGGGACGACCTGAGTGTTAACATAATGGCGACTCCGCTGGGGACCTGAATCATTTTGTTCATCACTGTAAACCCTGCTTTCTGGAGAAAGTGCTCCTTTTCTTCAGAACTTTTCATGTTTAGTTCTGATCTTTGATGGTGGACAAAGATTAGGCACTCCAAAGTAAAGGCATCCACCTGGCGACTCCACTTCATTTTCATTCAAGACTCCACTGAGGAACGAACCAATTCTACAACCAAATAGTCCATATTCCAAAGCATTATCAGTAAGACAGGATGACCGGGTTCGTGGAAGATCTTTCATTTGGTAAAGCTTTAGATGTATTCAGGGAGAGTTTATCAGAATTTGAGCTTGATGAAGAATTTTTCAGATTGATGTTGTTAAAAACAGCAGGAGGCTCATATAACCTTTTTCTTGATTTAGTTGTTGAAAGATATGAAAATGAAATTGAATTCTTGCAATCTCAAATCCAGTCATATCATTTTCGCGATCCTGAATTTTTTTTTCAAAATCTTCCTTCCCCGAGTCATGAGGAAATAGTACTACCTTCTGACTTACAGATTGAGGATAATTATGTTTCCAAGGCAAAGACTGAAGATTTAGTTGCAGGGCTTATTACCAAAGAGGCAACTGTTCCATCCAACCAAGAAGGCCCAGAAGAAGCTATCCCACATGATGTTTTTATTGATCCTATAGCAGACTACATGGAACTGCTTCTTAACTCAAGTTATTTAGCATGCTTTCTCTGTGAGGACCAAATACATCAGCAACGGCCTTTCTATACCACAATTTTGATCATAGGGGCACATGACCGAATAGTGCTTCCAAGTTCATTAACAATCAGTGAGCCAGTTCATCTCTTTTTACAATTGCTTAAGTGGTTGCACTGGTTATTTGATTTCACCTGAAAGCAAAGTAAGTGTTGGTTAGGATAGGTAGGTAGGATTAATAAGGCAGCCCGCAAAGGGAATTTTGCAGAGAACAACATCAATTAAAGACTAAGGCATTCTGACCTGCTGTTCTTGACTTTTCGTGAGGAAAAGCCATCCCCAAGTGGATCCACTGTTAGCCTCCTGCTAATAGCAGGTATTCACCTTTCGTGATCGACATATTTACAGGCCAAATATGTTTTCTTGCAACAATGTTCCATATTTGCTACTGAGGCAAAGAGGGCACAAAATCCTCAGGCACAAAAGTCATTGCATGTATTCTTGAGGACCATGGACCAGGCACTATTAAACATTTCTCAAGCATGGCTAACACTACTGTTGACTGATCTCATTGGCCTTAGTAAGGCTACATCCACAAAAAACTATGAATGCTAAAAGGCAAGTTGCTTCAAATGAAAACTTTAAATATCCTGGACTTAGTGACAATGAACAGAAAGTAGTCAATTCTCCATGGATTTTACAAAAGTCTCAGACTGCTCATGTGCTTACCAAAGGAAAATCTCTGACCAAAATTCAAGTTAACAGGCACAATGAAAATAATGCGTTGTTGAAAGATTCAGGATCTGGACATAAAAATGTCATGGAAGAGAAGTTCCCAGTCATGAATGTGGAAATGGAGAACAATAGTCAGTGTGTTTGGAAAAGAAAAACTCCTGAATATGCTCAGGTAAGTGTTACAAAGGTGTCGTCAGCAAGCTTGAGTCAGAGAGAAGAGGAGTCATCTTCTCTGGTACTGCAGACTAGTAAAAATATGGCGCATACATATAATGATAAATCTGTTTCTTCTATGGAGAAAGCTGAGATGATTTACATGGGTAGTGGAACAAGTGCATTTATGGCCTATGAAGTTCAAGAACCAGAGGATATTTCAAGGCTACAATTTGGTGGTCCTGCTTTTGTTTCCCCCAGGACAACTTATGTAGATACTGTGTTATACAAAAAAGACATTATTGAGCCAAGTAAAGCTAACTGTGCAAACAGAAAAGCATTATCTGCAATACAAGGACATGAAGTACAAGAAGATGGTCATGCATTTGCACACAAACGAAAAACATCACTTATAAAGCATTTGTCTGTTGGAAATGGAGGTTGTGTAATAACATGTAATTCTAATTCCCGAGCTTGTGAAGTGGCAGTGCGGACACTGCAGGTTTTTCCTCATGCCAACTTACAAGCTGAAACTGCATGTGAACAAGCCACCCACTATCATAATAGTGGATCACAAAAAGCACTTGGCACTGATATTATTACCCTCCAAAATGTCCAGGCTCTGAATGTTTCATTATTGAGAGAATCAAAGAAATTTGATAAATCTGTCATTGCAAATTTGAGTGAAAGTGATGTAGTGAAAATCTCAGAGACTAACAAAATTTCTACTTCAATAGAACCTTTACCTTTCCACAAGGAAAGTACAATTGATGCTTGTAGACAGGCTATGCAGATAGCGCAAATGGGTATGACAGCAGAAAATGGAGATATTGACAAGACAGGTCCATTGGTAGAGGAACCTGAAAAGATTGAGAAATCAGCTCAGCTTATACCAGAAGCCACCTATCATCAGAACCTTAATGACCAAACATTTCCTATCGAAACATTGTGACTGATGGTTATCAGCAAGCAATGCAAATTGCTCAGTGGAGCATGAAGATAGTGGATAGGTGTGCCAAGCAAAGTGAACATTCAAACCTAGAATTTCAAAAGAGTGGTGAAGCTGTAGTCATTAGCATGGATATGGAGAGTGATCATACTAGGCAGACTGGTCTTATGAACGTGAAATTTGAAGAGAGTAGTAAAGCAGTGGGGAGTACCACAGAAATGGAGGATGATCTCACTCAGCAGAGTGCTCATATGAATCCAGAATCTGGAGAGAATGTTGAAGTAGCCAG
The DNA here is from genome assembly GCA_000404065.3 of Pinus taeda. Taxonomy (NCBI): domain Eukaryota; kingdom Viridiplantae; phylum Streptophyta; class Pinopsida; order Pinales; family Pinaceae; genus Pinus; species Pinus taeda. The sequence continues at coordinate 38,905 of APFE031469930.1, forward strand.
AACTAGCATATAAATGAAAGATAGTCTTACTAAAGATGATCTGATGAACTTGGAATCTGAACATGGTTTTAGAACTGCTAGAACCAGCATGAAAATAGAGAGTGATAAATATGAGAAAGCTTGTCTTATCATCCATGAATCTAAAATCGGTGTTAATGTAGGCTGCACAGGATTTGAAGCAACAGTGCAAGACGGAGTTGAAAGGTTTGATCCAATAAATGAAGAGTTTGATCCTCATATGCACATGGCAGTATTTCAAGTTCAAGATGCTAGTAAGCAGCCTGGCAGCGTGGATGTGGTTTTGAAGAGGATTGCCTTAGGTGTACAAGATTTTTTAAAAAGTATCTTGACAACGTAGCATTCATTTGTTATGGAGTATGAAGCTTGCCAGAGGCAAAAATGGCGAAGAGCACCGAGTTTTGTAGCTTTGGTGTGTGCAGAGTGCAAGAATCTGGTTACTCCATGTATTGTTTGTGCACATGCCATTCCATTTGTTGGTGATTCAATTTGGAAGGAGTGTAGTCATTGTGGGGCTGTCAATCTAATGCGTGAACTCGAGCGTTGTTTATTGGGTCTTCCCTCTCCATTGGCATTAACACCATCAATGGTTAGAAGAGTGACGGTGGATCATGTTGGACGGCGCCAATACACAATAGCTTTGCACTTACTATACAGTCAATTACAGAGGGTGGATCAAAATTCAGTTCAGGTCGATGAGGGAATAAGGTGTTGCAGTCCAAATGAGGATGAACTGCCGGAAGAGAAGTTGGAGAAGAGTGAAACGGTTTTGAAAGAAATGGCAGACATGATTTTATGTGACTTACCTTTTGTAGAATGTGAAGGGATACTACCTCTTCCTGTTGTAAAAGGTGAATTAAATCAGGTTGAAGCCGAGGACACCTCAGAAGGTGAATCGTTGCTAAAATGCATGCGGATGACTTCAGATAATCAAGCTTTTGATAGGCATGATGTTGATGCAGGACGTTCTAGGATAGCAGAGAGTGTTCTGCAGAAGTTTAATTCATTGGCTAAATTAAGTGACAGCATGTGCAGAGAAGACTTTGCTTCAAAAAAGGCTGATATTAGCGGGAATTCATATGAAATGAAATCAAAGGATCTAGGTAGAAATGGTTGTTCAAAATGTCAGAGCCCCTTGACTAGAGTTAGTAAAGATTCCATTGTAGCTGAAAGAAGCTTCACGCATATAGAAACCCAATTGCTTGCTTTACACTCTGCGGAGGTACTTTCATCTGACCTGCATTCTTCCATAGCTATATATCCAATCTGTAGTTCCGTGGATATAAGTGCAGTTAAAGGTGCAGGTTCAAAGACCTGTGTTAACCAGCATATTGGTATTTGTGGTACTAGGCAATAGTTTGGTCGCTTTTCCATTGAGATATTACGTTTGGCACATTCTACTCTTGCTTCAGATTGGGAAAAATGGTTAGCGCACAGTAAGTTGAATACAGAAGGGACAGCCACCGCCACAATCTAAAAGGCAAAGATTATTTTATGGAACTGCCTAAACAATACCGACAAAGGATTCCATGTGCAGTAATTACAGAGTTATGGCCATGAGGCCAGCGCACAGCTCCAGGACCATCGTTCAACCATTTTGAGGCTGCTCTCTCATACGTAGCCTTCACTTGCATAACTTCAGTTGCCAGCTGCCCCAGAACACCTGTTTTAGATATTTTATGCATTCATTACCAGCACAACTTAGCATTTAAAAACTTTATTGCTACAGATATCTTTGGGATCTGTTTTATTAGATATGTTTTCAGTGATGTTCTTTTAACTTGACAGCGGCTCAAGGGCGAGCATGTAAAGATTTCCTATTTAAACAACGTTGTTCGTTGTTCAAAGGGTGAGAGGTGTTTGATCGATAATCTGATTTTGAGACTTGCTGTGTACACTCTAAGAGATTTAATAAACAGAGCTTGCTGGAACATTTGTGTTTGGACTATCTAAATGTGGATTCGATGGCTGAAGAATAAGATTACAGAATTCTCGTGCTTCTTCATGGACTAATAAGTTTTCCTCATCTCTTTCTACAGTTGCTATGTTTGCTATATCGTATCTGTGTCATGATCTAAATTTGCAGGAAGAAAGAATAGTTCAGATGTCACTTAGTCGTGCTCTATCCTCAATTCCTGCCTTTTCTCTATGTTTTCCTTCGAAATTAGCCTATAAATATGAATTCCTCTTAGGTTCATATTTGCAGTAGTTTCCTCCATATATGAATATTGTTGTAGGAATTTCTTAATTGCTCCTATAGAATATTCAGTCACGTTCCCTCTGTTAGCATGAATGAAAACTACTTAGCTATCTTTCATTCCCTGACATCCGTTTCATCCTCATTCAAACCTGATATTATTCCTTGTGTAGCTATCCTACTCTGTAGTCCCTTCTTTGCCAAAGAAAACACATCTTTCAGTCCACATCCTTGACTCCATGCCCAATGTTCTAAACCTCTTGCGCCTCGCATGCCAACACTGCCTGAATAGATCATTCATCCCGCCAAACTCAAACAAAAACCATGTGCATAATAACTAGCCTGAAATCATTTCCTAAACAAAGCTAAATCCCGAAGAGAGAGCCCTCTCTGACTATTGGTAGGCTAGGACCGGCAATCCAAAGCTTGGTTTGTGGTTACCTCGGCCGTATCCCTTAAGGAGCCAAGGGACAACCTGAGTGTTAACACTATGTCAAAGAACCACAGAATCCATTGCAACATCCTGAGTCTGAGTTAAATTTGGGAAATATTTCTCAAACGGTTCCTATTGACATTTCAGTAAAACCCAAAATTATTGAAAACATTCATATAGGTGCTTCCTGTACGGACGATGAAATCCAAACTTATAAATCCCTCTTTCAAGAATTTCGCGACGTGTTTGCCTGGTCATATGAAGAAATGCCAAGAATCGATCCATCAATTATTGTCCATGAAATTTAAACTTACCCAGATGCTAAACATGTTCGGCAATGTTTGCGTCAGATACATCCACAAAAAGCTACTGCTATTAAAGCTGAAGTTGAGAAACTCCTTCGAGTAGGTTTCATTTATCCAATTCCTTTAATGGATTTGGAATCAAATATTGTTCTTGTTAACAAAAAACAAGGAACGATAAGAATATGTATCGATTATAGGGGTATTAATCGAGCTTATCCTAAAGACAATTATCCAACCCCCTATATCGATCAAATTATAGATGATTGTGCTAGCAGTAAAATGTTCTCCTTTATGGATGGTTTTTTTGGTTACAATCAAATCAACATACTCCCTGCTGATCAACCTAAAACGAATTTCATTTGTCCATGGGGGACGTTTGCTTATTGCAAATTACCTTTTGGATTGAAGAACACTGGAGAAACTTTTCAAAGGGCTATGTATTACACATTTCATGAGATCAAGCACATTGTGTAGCATTATCTCGATGATTTACCTGCCCATTCATTATGAAGGGCTAATCACCTCACTCATTTATGAGAAATCTTTATGAGATTTAAGCATTATCAAATTAGGTTGAATCCGCACAAATGTGTTTTCTGTATAGAGACGGTTTGTTTACTGGGATTTGTCATTTCAAAAGCTAGCATTCATGTCGATCCCTCGAAGGTTGAAGCTATTGTCAAATTACCTCCTCCTTTGACTCTTTGCCAACTCCAAAGTTTGCAAAGGAAAGGAAATTTTTTACATCGTTTCATTCCTAAATACGCCAAGATAACGAAAGGTTTTACCAAGTTGTTGAAAAAGAATACTTCATTCTTTCGGGATGAGATAACTGACAAATATTTTGATGCACTTAAACATGCGTTGACCCATGCACTATTATTGCATCCTCCCAACTACAACCAGGATTACTTTTTGTACCTCGCCGCTTCTCATTCCACCACTAGGATGGTTTTAGTTCAGGAAGATGAATAAAACAGTGAACATGTGATTTACTATCTTAGTCGAACCCTGAATCTCACTGAGCTTAAATATTCACATGTGGAGAAATTGGCCTTGGAGGTTGTTCAAGCTGTCCAAAGATTTCGTCACTACATCTTATTACGCAAAACCACGGTAATTTCAGATTGTAACCCTATGATGTATATCTTGACCAAACAATTGCTATAGGGCAAGTATTCCAAATGGATAGTCATCCTACAGGAATTTGACTTGGAGTTTGAAAAATCCAAGGCAAAGAAATCTTTGGTTTTTGCAGAACTGATGTGTGATTTCCTGCGTACTGATACTGAAACTATGGTGGAAGAACCCATTGTGGACGAACCCTTGTTTCTTATTAGTACTCTTGACCCATGGTATGGAGATATTATTGTTTATCTCCAAACCCAATCTTTTCGGCCTAAAATCTCACAATCTCAGCGACAGAAAATACGTTTCCAATCCCAACAATACAATATTATTGGAGATACACTCTATCATCGTGGGGCGGATTCTATTTTCCGATGTTGTCTAACTCATGAAGAAGCTGAAAAGGTTTTGAATGAATATCACTCTGGAGCATGTGGCGGTCATATGTCTGGGTATGCCACAACCCAAAAGATATTGCGCACTGGTTATTTATGGCCATCCTTATTTAAAGATTGTGTCTATGCAGTCCAGAAATGCCACAATTGTCAAAATTTTGATCGTAATATGCGTGCTCCACCCACTCCTCTCCACCCAATAATTGTTGTCGGTCCTTTCGCAAAGTGGGGTATCGAATTTATTACATGTAACCCTCACTCAGCCAGGGGCATGCGTATATCATACTTGTGGTAGATTTTTTTACTAAGTGGGCCGAGGCGATGCCTACATTTTCGGCAGATGGAAAAACTGTTGCAATTATCGTTTTTAATCATATAATTACTAGATTTGGTGTTCCTCAAGCTATTATTACTGATCATGGGAGTCATTTTCGAAACATCATGATGACTGAAATGACAGATCAACTTGGCCTGCGTCACGATAGTTCTACTCCATATTACCCATAGGCTAATGGTCTGGTCGAAGCTATCAATAAAGTTCTATTCACTACAATAGTTCTACTCCATGTTATTTTCAGCACTTTGGGCATATCGAACCTCAGTAAAAACATCAACTGGTTTCACTCCTTTTCAACTGGTTTACAGTTTGGAAGCAATGTTACCCATTGAATGCAAAATTTCGTCATTGCAAATAGCCATAGAATTACTCCCAACCACTTCCAAAGAGGAGAAACGTTTGTTGTACTTAGCTCATCTAGATGAGAATCGACGTGATGCTACATTAGCAATTGAAACTCATGCGAAATGAATAAAAGTTCAGTACGACCGAAATGTTACACCTTGTAATTTTTCAGAAGGAGACCTAGTCTTACTATATGATCAAGAAAACGATAAACTAGGGGTTGGAAAATTTGTACCTGTGTGGCACGGCCCTTATATTGTTAAGCGAAAGCTGGCAAAAGGGGCCTATGAATTGGTAGATTTTGACGGTGTCTCTTTGGGTAAACCTAGAAATGGGCTTTATCTGAAAAGATATTATGCTTAAACCTTGGTGTGGAGATTTTTATTAGATTAGTTTCTTTCTAGCTGGTGTGTTTTAGATTAGAAATGTGTGCCTAGTTTAGAGAGTGCTTTTATCATTATTCCTGCTTATCTTGATTTTACTCTTGATATTGCAGATGTCAATGTCTCTTCAAACATATATCGGTTTTGCTGATGGTGCTTGTCGTAATACACGAAACATTTCTTCGCAGCTTGGGTTATCTATTCACCCTCTAATGAGTTAGTATTTATGCATGGGGTAAGCCTCGGTCAAACAAAGAATAACATTACAAAGTATAGTGTAGTGATTGAGTTATTATCTTAATCCATCTCATTTGGGATTCAGAGTTTGATTGTTAGGTTAGATTCTTAACTCGTTGTATTATATCTTAATAGGGTTTATGCCATTAGAAATCCAGTGTTATTAAGATTATTTTTTAAAGTTCGTCTCTTGGAACGTGAATTTGATTATATTGAATATCGACATATTCCAAGATATTTAAATACATTAACAGATGCAGTTGCTTCTTGTATGTTAAATAGAAATTTGCAATAATCAAAACAGTAAAAAACATTCCATAACATGGTATATAAGATAGCCAGTAATAGTGATATATCATAGCATAGAAGTGTGTCAAATACACATCGTCTTCAATCATAGGTTGAAAAACACCTTATGATCGGCAAAAATGATAGTACAAAAAGACATAAAATGTCGTGTGAGTCTACAAAAACGATCATCCTATCCTGGTGATGATCATGATAAGAAACCATTGCTCGGGCCACCCTACAAAGGAACCTCCTAAAAGGTCTTGGGACCATAATCACATATCGCTGTAACCTAAGTGGAATATCATCTATGCTAGTCTCTGGAATATCTGCTATCAAACACTCTAGATGATTCTCCAATTCGGTCAGGGTCTCTGTAGATTGGTCCTATGGGGCCGACATTGCTGTAGCTGGGTGTCTCCTCTCATAAGGCTAGAGAGCAGGTGGTCATCGTGGACCCACATCTGTATTTAAAACTTTTTATTATCAGTTTTAGACGATTAAAAAAACAAAAAAATTAGTTAAAACAAGTGTTGAAAATGATTTTACTTGAATCATCCCACTGCTCTCCTAGTGGAAGAGCCATGTCTGGGTCACCACGATGATCCATCCTAGCATATGGAAAATACTAAATCACAAAAAGTTGGTTCCTCAACCAACGAAAATACTCAGGTGGAAATCAGACAACCTCTGAACCCTCCTCGGGATGACGGGCCATTATTACAACCCAATGCATTATCCTAGGCTCTTGTGGAAGACCAACCTCAACAGAAAGCTGCTATGGGACCAACATAGGTACCCTCTCTAGACCAAAGCTCACAACCAGGAAGCCATATCCAAAGTTTTTTAGTTGTCCGTTCTTTTCTCTAGTCAGCTGGCCTTTTACATTCGCCAACACAACCTTGCACCAGTTGAAGATGGTACCTTGATAGCAGTCTACTTCCATTCGCATCTGGGATCTAGTAGCTACATGCAATGTGACACTCCTACATAATCTGTTGACGGTAAATGCAATAACCTTAAGTTTAGGACGGGAGATAGTTTTAATATCTATCCGTTTGTCCTCTGTTTGGTCATTACAAAACTCCAATCAGAGACTAGCGACAGACTGGCCACCTAGCCTAGTCCTGAAAAGAGATAATCGTTTGCCTATTTTGGGCAAACCAGTGAAGAAATATATGTCCTCTAGCTCGATTTCGAGCCGGTGGCCACCAATCATGAAACACTGGTCCTGTATGCTCCACCTGTCTACCAGCCATTGCAAGAAATCTACTGGGCCCTCATGCCAGGTATGGCCCAGAATTTAAATAGTTCACATGCTTTTAATGCCCGTATTGTAGGTGGATGAATTAATGCAGCTAGATCCACATGCTCATGCTTGCATTCCTACCAAATAAGCATTTTGTATGTCCTACATTGCAAAAAAGATGTATTAGAACAATTTAGTTCAAAATTTTTGGGCGGAAATGGAGAAAATTGGAATTTTTAAAACCTATTTCGCGGGGTATGCACCCACTAATTAGGGATAGTGAGTAGGTCCACACTTGTCCTAAGCAATAGGTGCGGAACCCCGACTTTTTCCTTTGCAGAAAAAAGTCGGGGTCCACGGAGGCTGCATGTTGCACCTGCGGACCCCCACGAGCGTTTTTCTAAAAATAAATTCTCCTCAAAAATCAATTTTAAAGCCTAAAAATGAAATGCAAATGGTTGAAATGCAAGATAAGGATGATGTGGATTACCTGGAGCTGACGGTTTTTGATTCCAACGGACGGATTTTCGGCAATCGTCATAGGAAGTTTTCAACCCAAAAGCTCTCACTTCTCACTCTGAACTCAAATGGTAAAAATGAATTTACAAAAGCCCTTTTTATAAGCTTTTTGAATAAATAATTTTTTAATTTATTTATTTTTCACTTTAAAAAGGTAATTTTTTGATGCATTTTTATTTATCTTAAATAGGTATGAGTAATGTTTTGAGTTTTTGTGCAGAATATTGGATTTTCAGGGATAATTGATCATTTTCAACAAAGAGCATACTTTTTCACTTTTTCAGACTCTTCCAAAACTTACGAAAAAACGAAACATTGGAGTCCTCTTTAAGCTCTTTTCTGACTCGTAAAATATGAAAAGATTGATGAGTTTTTCCCTTTTAAACTCGTTAAATAGAATTAAAAGGCGGTCCACTTACAACTCTTTTCTAACCGCATAAACATGAAAAGATCGCCGGACTTTTGTTGTTTCAAGTTCGATATTGGTTTTAAAATGATGTGTCTTCGATCGCTTTTTTACTTTTTCAAATCAGTGCCACTAACTATGAAAAGTACTCCTTGATCGTAATGGTCAAGCGGTTCTCTCAAGTATTATTTTATAATTTTTCGGGCTTAGGGGACACAAATTTACAAAAAAGGACACCCATGGAGTTTTCTTAAGTTTTTCTTCTCACTCCCTAAAATTGAAAAACACGAGTTTTTCCTATACTAGACTCGTTAAAATTTAACAGTAAAGGACCTGATCCATTTTAAACAGGAACGAACCACTCCTTCTTAGGGTTCGAATTTTAAACTAAGTTGGACTCATTTGAAGGATGAGCTTATAACCAAGCAAATTTTATCCTCCTCAAGCTTGTCAAAAATAAAGAGGTACTTTCCAAAAATGGTGGGGGAAAAGAGAGAAAATGAACCTGTTTGTTATACTTTGTGTTTTAGAAAAGCAGTTAACCACTCTTGAACACAACACTTTTTGTTTACCTGGGTTTTGAAATCTTTTTCCTAACAGTTAATCAAACCATATTGAAAGTCTTCAACCAGTTTCTAGGTATTAGCCTTGGGTCAATTGTCACCAAACCATCTGCAGTGTCGTTATGTATTCAAGAGGTCAATTCAAATAAACCATTCATTTGCAAAATATTTTTCATCCATTTTGACCATCCCTGAGTTAGTCCTTGCCAAATATATTTCTTCAAAACTTGATCTATGATTTCGTGTTGTGGGCTTGCCTACGACAGATTGCTTTCTATCAACTTCAGCTCATTATCTAGAAAGATGATCTATAAATATTCAGTACCTTGGAATCTGCATGCCCTAATGGCAGGTTTCTCGCCTTCAACGACAGGTTGCATCATTGACCTTCGATCAAAGGATTCCATGACATGTTTGACATCAACTCATTTTCACATTTCATGGATTGTACTGAGTACTTTGAGAGCCATTGACATTACTGGTAGTTTCCCTCACACTTGTTAACAGTTTACATCATTGACTAGTAATCAAGTGGTTTCTACCATGTTCGACTTCGACACATTCATTCACATGGATAGAATCGTACTAGTTTAGGAAGCAAAAATCAAGACCCTCGATCTAGTTTCCACCATCCAAGCTGTGAAGAATTTCGTTATTCATTATACAATGGCCTATTCATAAACAGATGGTTACGCCCATACTGTGTCTACATATGTCTATACTTGTGATGTATTACAAAATCATTCCTGTATCAGAATAATTTAGTTAGTTTTCTAGTTAGTTTTGATCTGAGCATGGGAATGCCTACCTCAGCGATGATATGTTCACATATATATATTTTGCATTGAATGTTTTTACAGGTTCCGACTGTGGTGTCCACAAGACGATCCTTGAAATGATAAAGTACTTCACTCTTCTTAGATGACAAATTCTATCTTCATCTATTACAAACTTTGCACTTGAGGGGGCAATCTGTTGCACAAAAAATGTCACTTTGACTTTTTGCAATCTGTGTGAGTCCATCACCACTCATAATTTCAACCTTTGCAAGTCTTAAGCCTCAGTTTTTCATATCAAGCCTTGAAAATAAGAGAAAGCCCTCAAAATTCTATAAAACTCTGGTTCCACACTTTCTCTTAGCATTACTTGCAGTCCCACACCTAATGGTCATGTCCCCTGCACACCTAACCGCTCTATCTCTGTGTTATGGGTGCGGCCCCCTGTAAAAGTTAAAAAGGCGCAAGTATATTCTTAAAAGCTCACTTTGAGTCATTTCTGGAAGCTTCTGGAGGGAATCTTGAGGTGTCAAGTCCGCTCCTTTAAGGTTCATGCATCCCATACCTTAAGGAGATAACCCCTTGATGTGAGGAGCTTATCCCTTTGAAGAAAGACTCTATCCCTTCATAGGTGGACCTGTAACCTCCTTCCTTTGCACTATAAAATGAAGCATTGGGCTAGTTACCTGGGGGGTTGAAAGCTGAATATTTTTGAGGTGAAATGTTGTTGGAACTTAGTCTTCCTAATTGAGCTTTTGTGAGGAGAGATTACATACCTCTTTGATCTCATATGGAAGAGTGTGAGGCTTGTCAAAGTAAAGGAGATTCCTGTTTCGGACCCTGGGAAGAGCTTGTAGAACATCAAGGCACCAGATGTCGTAAGGTTCTTCTATTTCAAAGTTAATACAAATAAGTTATTTTTCTCAATAAGCTGTGTTTTATGGTTTATTTTATGGATTCCTTGATCGCCATAATGAACACGATTTATTATATTAGATATGTAGGTGTTATTTGATGTGTGCTTGTTTGTGACTGTAGGTTCTCAAAAGGAAACTCTTTTGGATGGTTGAAGGATGGTTGCTACAAACTAGCATTGAACTTAAGGTAGGGTCTAAAAACCTCTATAGTTTTTATTAATGAATTGTAAAATGTTTAGAGAAAGATAGATTTTCTTGTCCTGCCTGTTGCTAGATATATTTTTATACTAGGGAGATCAACCTTGTCAGCAAGATTGATTTATCTGACCAACACATTGGGTTGTGGGATAAAATGTCGAGAAAACAAGACTAGATCAATTTTCAAAAATAGTGTCTACAGGGCAAGGTAACTGAGTTATTTCAGAGCTTAAGGCTGGATGGTGAAGTGGCTTTCAATCGGATGAAAGGAAAAATTAAAGGTTCCTTAGACCAGATTTTGAAGGAAATGAAAGAGGTCAACTAGGATGGGAGAGAAATTAAGGATTCTTATATTCTGATATCAGAAGAAAACATAGAAATGATTAATTGTTCAAGACAGAGTGTACTTAAACAAATTCTAAAATAAAATTCCATTTTTTTCATTCACTTTAGATAACATGTAAGTTTGTGAGATACATAAGAAAATAACAAATTTGACAAAGAAAATACTTCATTGTAATATCTTAACACATGAATCTTGTAATGCAATCTCTTTATTACTCAGTCCAGTCTGCTGTCTTGAAAAAATTGGTACAATAACCCTTAGGTTTCTGATCAATACAACTCTACAAATGTATAGCAATCCACCCCAAATACTTCGAATTATGAAGTATTTACAAAATATCCCAAACTATCTTGGGAATTAATCTAGGAGAAAGAAATATCTTCATGTAAGAAGATAGTGATAGATGTTCAACTGCTGTATGATGTCCCTATTTACTTGGTTGTGTCTTTATGCTATGATATTTTGTTGTTTATTCTCTGCCTTGTTGTTAGTCTTCACGCTGATTGTTCTCTTTATTTTTTCCCTTTCTCAACTGATACACCTTCACTTGATACTTTTTTACCTGGATGATCTGTCATTTTTTACTGTACATTTTACATTTTGACTGTGCCTTTTATAGCAAGTCATTTAACTTCTCCCAAATATCTACATCTGGTAATTTGATATTTACCATTTTCCTGTAAATTTCATTTTCTTCTTTATACTTGGCAAAAGTGGCTCTGTTCACAAAAAGTTATTTTACCTCATGCTGGAGGTACAACAGGTTCTCAAATGTCTTATATAGAACCTTTCCAATAGGCATCCCCTTCATAGAGGAAGTGTTTACTTGATCTCTGGCCACCTCTCTGATTATCCTGTTGTAGTCTTCTTGTGGCATCAATTTATCATTTATCACCAAGGGATTAGGCAAACCTTTATGCCTTAGAGCATCAAACTTAACCATGAACCTGTTTATAGCCAGTTGCGTGGTTTGGCATTTTTCTTCCAGGTTCATCATCAAATTCCTCTTGGTGAGCACCTTTTTTACTTCTAGTATGGTGCCAGTCCTGTCAGGTATATCCAGCTCTTGCAATTCATATTTATTTTTAGAGTTCAGAATATGGATGGTTCTAGTGGCTTCTTCTGGCATGTCTCCTAGTTTAGTCTCAACTCTCTGAATGGCTTCTGTGGATTCTTTGACTAAGTCATTCTGTTCAAAGATGACTTGAATGGATGACCAAATATCATTGACAAAGTCAATGATATTGGCCCATAATTGTTCCCTAACTTGGCCAAGTGGCTCCTTTAATGTTAGCTCTTTCTCTAAGCTCTTTATCCTCTCATTCATCCTGGTTGACTTCTGTACTTCTTCTTTGTGCATAATCTGTGCAAGCTTGTTATCATTCTCCAGGCTGGTTATCATTTCCTTAATCTCATTTATCTCTGTGGTATGAATGGACATGTCTTCCATTGCCTTGACCAATTTACTTACCTCGTCACCTAGGTGAGCTACTGCTGTTGTCGAACCTGTTTCTAATGTATATGTTGTGACAGCTAGTAGTGTTGTATCCAGTGTAGCTATAGGAGCCAATGAAGCTGCCAAGATGGATGGTACTGCTATGGTGACTATTGGAATGACAGTGGCTGGGGCAGTCTCAAGGCTAGCATGTTTCAGCTGTATCAAGTTGTCCAACTCCTTCTCCATCTCTTTTAATTGGTCATTTAGTTGGAGAACAAGGTCCATCATTTCCTCCTAATGAGTTTGGCTTTCTAAGACCTATTTTTTTTGTGGATGCTCTGAATGAGGCAGTTTCAGTTGTTTTTTGAGAGCAACAATGTCCTCATTCTTTTTCTTTATCAACTTCTTAGCAACCTTGATATCATTGGGATCATGTCCAAGCTCAACCACCAAGTCTTCCAGTGACTTTATTCTGTTATCTTTGGCCTATGAGGAGGCCTTTTCCAATTTGTAATGTGCAGTGATATTATCTAATGAACTTTGAAGTTTGTGTGCAGTCATAGCTTTACCTGTTAAGGTGGAATAGATCATCTCACATGCCTGCTTATGAAACTCTATTTGGTCAATGGGATGAACATCCCTGGCCAAAACTTCAAAATCTATTTTTCTATAGTCAATTTATGATCTTGGCTGTTGGAATGTAGGTTGCATGAATGTCATCTACATTTTACCTATTTTAATGTCAAACGTTGACACTAATCTGTTTTGATTTGCAGGTGTCTACTTGAAATATTGGGCATAAGTCTCAGCCTTCAATTTCTCATTCCTCGACTTAATTTCCTTGTACCTATCTTTGATGTCTTTCTCTTTATCCATAGGCCCGGTGAATGAAGAGACCTCCATGCTGATTTGTCTCTCAATAAGTTGGGTGTTTGATGTTGAAGGCTGGTGTGTTTCTCCAGAAGTTGTGGGGCCTTTGCTCCTTTCCACCATTGTATCAGTGTCAGTGATTTCCACTGAGTCAATGGTGTCTTCTTGTTTAGTTACAGGATTAAGCTTGGGCCTCTTCCTATAACTGATCTCAAATTGTTCATCTGTGGTTTCCATGGCTAAAATAGAACCTTCTTCCCTGGTTCTCTTTGTATTTTGTCTTAATTTGTTGGAGTGTGTAAAAGAGGAGGAATGTTCATTTGTTCTCCTAGTTTTGGAACCTTTAGGAAGGAACTTGTATCAATCTATTTTTCTACATCAATTAATGTATTCTCTACATCAACTACAGTACCATCCATGTCTATCAAAGTGTATTCCAACCATTTTGATTGGTTGGCAAATCTTTCAATGTCTAGCCTGGGATGATGTATGAAAGGACCCAATATGACCTTGAGCTTTAGCTTATTTATGACTCCATGAGGGTCATATTGCCACATAAAATTGTTCTTGAATTTCATATCCTGTAGAATCTCATCGGCCTCTGGTCCAACTTCCCTATTATTACAAATAAAGGGGTCCAATTGGTTCCTCATTGTAAATTGGGTCTTCTTCTTGGCTGCCAAGAAATTAACCTCATCAGAGTTTATAATCTACCTAAAGTACTCTAATGCAAATAAGCTCATGGGGAGGTATTTGGGTAGTTTATAAGGGGCTAGTTCGCATCCATATATCCTGATCTCTGTGTGGTCCTGGTATAGATACGAGTCTCCCACTTTATTGTTTTTTTCCAACTATAAAACCCCTTTAATTTCCTCATTGATCCTGGGCTAATGGCTACTAGTGAGCATGCTTATAACAAGAGGAAAAAATGAATCAATGAAGTGTTTGTAAGTAAATACAACCGAGTACTTTTGGATCAAGGGTGTCCAATAGATGACTGATATTGGATTGCCTTTGGTGTCTAACTTTTGAATGTTGATAGAGAATTTGCCTGATTGGTTGTATAAGAACATATGAAATAAAACTAAAGAATACTTGAAAACTCTTTCATTTGGTATTCTGATGAATTGTTCATGCATCCTATCTACTATGAACTGAGCATAGTTGTAAATTACAACAGGAGGCTTGCCTAGGCAAAAGATGGAAAGGAAGGAAAGAACAACCTCATCCACATGTTCATCTGTAGTGTATCCTAAAATGAAGGAGAGCATGGTTATTATTTGTCTGCCTCTCTCAGAAAAAATGGTGGCAGCATAAGCAGGAGTATCTATTGGAGTATGACATTCCTCTATGATGAAAGTTTGGAAAATTTGGGCTATCCTCGAAAAGTCTAACTTGGTATAGAGGTCAAGCAAGCCTTCAATAGAAAGTGGGGTCTCATTTGGGCTTGGTTGGACTTGCAACATTTGATTAATGGATTCTGTAGTGATGGGAAATAAAACTTGCTGGTTAGGGGTGACAATGGCTCTTTGATTGGGAATGTAGCAAGCTTGGCAAAAGTGAATGATTTCTGGGAATGGGTGTACTTATGGGAACAAATACTTGGGAAAATCACTCCCAAAGGTGAATTTTATCATTTTGTTTCAAAATTATGTCTTTACTCCAGCAATGGAGTTTTAATAGGTAGACATGGGAAGCAGTGTCCTTAGTTTGGAAGTCTCAATCTGCTAATGCAAGGTGGTCAATATCTAAGTGAGTGGTTTGTAGAGGTCTCACATCTAGAGAGGTTTGGGAAGCCATATTTGGATTTATTGAATTGAATTTAGGATTTCAGTGGTTTCAGGAGTGAGTTTTAGAAGCTCTGGAACATTGGGAGGGTAATTACAGTCTGTAAAAGGGTTTGGGATGTACAAATAGTTTTCTCTTCAATTTCAAGAAGGTTTCTTAATTAATTCAATTGATTAACCACTTAATTACAAGTGTGCATTTTCAAAGTCAGGGGTCATTCTGGTTTTTTCCAAGAATACTTGGAATTTAGCGATTTGGCATGCAGAGGGGTTCTGTGGTAGCTGCATAGGGTACTAAGGCTTCAACTATCAATTGGTTGCTTCAATTGTGTATACGCAGCTTCTTCGGGTGGTAAAAGTGGATGAATTGGTCGCACAAAGGTTCAGGGTGTCACAAATGCCTTAGCAACGGTTTGTAGTGAAAAATGAGCGACAAGAGCAATTTGGGGCTCTTTCGGCCTTTTAACTGATAATGGTCACATTTTGGCGCAAAATTACTAAATGAACAGTGGGTAGTTTGTGGTTTAGGCAGGGAGGTGGTTTTGTGTGCCATCGCACCGCTTTTGGCTGGCAGGTGGTATTTTTCGTGAGCACGTGATGTAACGCGGTGCTGCCACCTAGCTAAAGAGTGCTCGACCAAAACCACAAATCTCATGTGCTCTCGAGCTGTTAACAGTCAGACGATGAATCTGCATGATATGGCTGTACACCATTGGATCTGGGGGCAGGAGATCAGAGTGATATCACACAGTTGAGTTGCACAGATTGAATTGGGAAAGTGATTTGGTAGGGCCCAGGATTTAATTTTGGATAATTGTAATTAATTTACCAATAATGTCAGGGTTTTTTAATATAAGGAGCGGGTAATAAGGTGGGACCATGGGTTATGTAGCAGGGGTTTTTTAAATGCACCAAGGGTTTGTGGGTTAAAAAGGGTATCGGGCAAATATAAATTGGGGGACATTAATTAGATAATACGGGGGCATAACAAAAACTTAGGATAAAGGGTTTTTGTTTTAAGGGGAATAGGGAAATTAATAAGGGGGGAAAGTAATATTTGTAATGGGGAAAGGGTTTCACACTAGGAAAAGGGGTTTTTAGGAAGGGGGGTGATTTTTGAAGGGTAATTTCTAGGGAAATGTGTGAAACCAAGGGGTATGTTAGAGTCGGTCTGGTCAGTCCTCCGTTAGAGATCAAAACTCTTTATGCATTTCATGATTAGGTGTCCCGCTCTATTCTCCCAGTTGCATTTCGCTAGGGGCATGCCATAATCTGACGGAGAAGGTCATGATAGTCATTCGCCCTCATGTCTGGCTCCTGTTGGCTCAAGTCTTTTGTCAATGGTCATCAAAGTCCATGACAATCAAGGTCTGGTCCTTTAAAGGACAAAGGTCATTTCGAGGTCTAGGTCTAGGAATTCATCAATTTGGTCTTTGAACATGTCCAGTAAAGCCATGCAGGCCAGAGTGAGGTCCTTACATAGTTATGGTTCAGAGAGCTTCATCATCATGTGGATAAACTCCAACTCTTCTTCAAAACTCTGTTTTGAAGAAAAGTCAAACAGTGTCATTTATGACAAAATTTTCAAAAAAGTCGTCAATTGATTTTTTCGGATGCAGGCATGGTTTCCGTGGCCAAATGTCCTGTCATGCAATCCCCGCAAAGAGTGCCGAAAACTGCATCATTCGAGCTAAAATTTCAAAGGGAAAGTGAAAATCAGTGTGTTTTAAAGTCAGTGAAAAAGTGCAAAACTCAAACATTAGAAAAATGGGTTTTTGAAGAGGAAAAAATTAAACCCATCTCTTCCCAGGCTATATATACAAATTTTGTCAAAAACAAATGCATTGTGCCATTACAAGTCTTGGAGAAGTGTTGGAAAGGCGTGAGTGTGCATTGGTGAGCGATTGAGTGAGTTGGAGGCGACCTTGGCGGGCGCGACGCATATAACCAGGAGCGCGGCGCACACAGAGGGCGCGGCGCACACGTAGCTTGCCCACAGTGCGATTTTCTTAAGGGCGCGAGGCATACCCAGGGCGCGGCGCACTAGGCTTTGTGCACAGTGCATACAGACAGAGGCATAAATGAGGAGCTGGGGTCGGTTTGGGGGTGATTACAAGGGCACGACGCACATAGGCAGGGGTGCGACGCACACAGCACCCACCCACCCTTCAAAATTATAACTAGCACAGCGCACACCCAGGGCATGGTGCACATAGACAAGGGCGTGGCGCACACAGACAGGGGTGCGGCGCACAGAGACAAAGCGCCCAGAATGTGCCAAAACTCCCTCAAATCTTTTGTGAAGCCCCTCTAATTGCAAGGTAGGCTCTAAAACTCACTTGTGCATCAAATTTGATAAAGATATGGTGGGTTATTTCTAGTGATTGAATGCAAAAACATTTCATAAAGCAAACACAAGAAGACACCAAAGAAAAACCATTTTGATAGGGTTGTGTAACAATGTCATTGCTGCCAAGGCTTGATTTTTCCCACCCTACCCCTGTTCCTTATTCCCCATGTCATTTCTCCTATTATCACTACCCTAACACTACCAAACTCATATTCCATTTCCCCTCCTCCTATTGCTGAATAGAAACCCCAAACCCTACCCCATCAAAATACCCCAAACTCCTCCCATATCCCTAACAAAATTCTCCCTATAAAACCTATCCCCATTTCATCACTCCCTTCCTAACAATCCCTGTTTCATTGTTCCCCTTGGTAACAGATATTACAAAGCCACCCAACCTCACACCATCATCAAAGGGGAAGCCTAATCACAGTCCACATTGCAGTCATGTCATCACAACATTCGTCTGAGTATGAGAGGGAGACACAAAGTGACTCATCCTTAGAAGAGCAGGCTCCCAGGAGACACCACAAGAGTGGCAAACATGTCAGGGACGAACCCACTACCCTCACCGAGTTACAAGCATGCCCTCTTGCCATGTCATGCTTCCAACACCTATCATGTTTTGAATTTTGTCAAAAGGTGGCAAATGTCCGAGTTCATCATGATTTGGCTTGTTTATTTGTGCTTCATCTATATGGAGGTCAGTCTACCTTGGTTGGGGTCACTTTCACATTGACACCCAAAGCTATATCAGTGGCAACAAGTATAACAAATGTTGGGGAGCCATGGCATAAGAAGAATAAGGTGGAAAGGCAACACGATGAGCCTTACATCAAAGCCAGATTCTTGAATGAGCTCACAAGAGTATTTCCCTTCAGATACTTGAAAGATGAGTATGCTCCGCTCATGCGATTGATCATGAAAGACTTCAGCTGTGAGGGGAGGTTCTCTCAACCATATGCCTATCACATCCGCTTGCTCATGCGCTTTACCAGAGTGAGAATGATGAACCTACTGTTTTTCATATGCAGGAATATGGAGAGGATGAACACCTTCATGCTGCATAAGACCCCTCAACAACAGCTTAACAGTGTGTATCACTTCGCTCTCATCCGGATTTTGGTAGATCATCAGTTTGGATTGCAGGGCATTGCTTGGGAGGACTTCATCTCCTGTGACTTCTTCAGCACACCACAGGTACTATCAGAGCTCGAGCAGGAGTTGGGTGGTCCTTCTTATCAGCATGAGCATCATGAGACCACTACCATGCCAGTTTTCATTACATATCAGAGAGGCAGTAGGCACTTGTTTGCAGCAGCAAAGCGAGTGTTATCTCCACCTGGGGTGGAAGGGGTCTCGCTTCTGGCATCGACTACACAGGTATTGGACAAGGGCAAGAAGCCGGTGCATGATGAGGGGCCATCAAGTGTACAGGAGACCGATGTCATCCTCATTCAAGATGAAGAGACAGAGGTAGAAAATGCCAAACTTAGGATGACCATTCAGGAGCAGGACTCAGAGATACAAGACTTGATACTCAATATGGAGAGAGCTAGATGGGTCATCAAGAATCTGGAACAGAGAAACAAACAACCTGAGGACCAACAGACGATCATGGAGATGCAAAGCATCCGTGAAAATCGGCAAGCTGCCCAGCAGAGGAGGATCGAGCTCACTACCTTGGAGGAAGAGATCAACAATGACCGTGAGTCTTGGTTAGATTGGGTCAATATACACTTGAAGAAGCTACTGGAGAAGGAAAATAGGGACAAAACCATATTGAGGAGGATGGCTTGTCATTACAGGGCACGAAACATGAGTGTAAAGGCCCGAATAAGGAGCTTGAAGGCCAAACTGAGCAAAGCAACAAAGCAGGCAAAAGAGGCAAAAGAGCAAGATCGGCTTTGAATCTTAGCTAAAGCTTCCCTAACACTACATGGAACTTCATAGAGGACCTCCAGCCCAAATTTCAAGGAATTTGGGAAAAGTTTGGTCACATGACAAATTTTTGGCACAAACACAGGTTTTTTCTCTATACGCGTCGCGCCACTGGCGCGTCGCGTAGGATTGGGAGCTCCAAATGAGAAATGGTTTGCATTTTTGGATTTAGCATGAAAAATCATGACTACTAGCACTCAGAGCAAGAAAGTTGGAGAAGATCTTGGCCACCAAAAGGGAAAAAAACACTCACGAATGGCCTCACTACCCCTATTTTGACACACAGGAAGCAGTCTTGGGAGAATGAATATTTGGAGAGGAAAATGAGCTCCAAATTAAAAAATTCCACTTGGGTTGGAAATTAGACAGGATAGGCTTTCCAACGAGCACACTTGGGAACATCTTGGACTCCTGCAAGTGCCTCAAAACTGGCCTCAAATTGGCGTGACACATACCGAAAAGGGCGCGGTGCATATAGGAAAAAAGGCCCAGAATGCCTATGTTTTGCAAAATTTCGGTTCCCGACTTTTTGTAAGTGGGCCCACTCATATGAACTTTATTTTTCCGGCACCTAAGGTAGTTTTAAAAGTATTTTCACTCCAGATGGTTAGTTATCCAAGTGGCAAAGGAAGGTAAAGGGCCACCTAAGCCATTTGTCATGTTTGTGGCACTGCACCTGTAGCTGTTGTTTGGCTCTCCACCTTCATTTTGTAATGATTCGAGTAACTCCCCAACCCTTGGGAGTTTTATCTCTTCATGTCACATTCTATATATTGTATGCAAACTATTTGCAAAGGGTTGGTTGGCTTTTAACTTCTGGGAGACTTGGGAAAGAAACTTTGTTTCTGCATTGTATATTTTTTACAGAGGATTAATGAAAGGCAGTGGCTCTGTTTCATGAGATTCATGTGGTTCTGAGTGTAGAAAATGTGTCTCTTATGTTTCATATGTATCTTGTTATGTTTCATAGCTCATTTCATATTCATTTCCATTGGAATTTTCTAAGTTAGCTAAGGTAGAATTCAATTTTATTGCTTTGCCTGTGGGAAAATTTCATGTTCTTTGTTCATTCTTCTATTGAAAGGGATTCATGTTGTCCATGCCCTTTTCACCCTCTTAATCAATCTCTCCATTCCGCACTATATTAAAATAAATTTCTAGGCTTTCCGCCTACCTTGCCTCACGAAATAATCCGTGCCTTTGTATTAAGTTCTCTGTTCATTGAGGTCCATTGGTCCCATACCATCCCAAAAACACAGTCATTCATAAAAATCACTTCTTGTTTCCATATTCACTTACTAGCCTAAGATAAATAGTTCATTGTAAGTCATCTCAGTCCATTTCATTTATCAATTCACTGAGTGTGACTCAGAGAGAGCCCTCTCCTGTTTTGGTAGGACTAGCTACCAAACTGAGTGTGGTTTGTGGTTACCTTGAATTTTGCCTTCTTTCAGCCTAAGGCGGATTTAGGTGCTAACATAATGGCAACCATACTGGGGAGACAAATCAAATTCCATTGCTTCTTAATAATTCTAAGTGTTACACAAAAATATCGTCACCATGACTATTTGCAGTCAGTATGGGTCTATCATCACTTATATTATCCTCCTAAGCAAGTCTCAGACCTCAGCTCTTCATGTCAAGCTTTGAAAATGAGAGAAAGACATTAAAAATCAATAAAGCTCTGGTTCTGCACTTTCTCTCACTGTTACCTGCGGTCCCGCACCCTTTGTTCATGTTACCTGCGGATCTGCCCACTTTGTTTGTAAAGGGGTGGGTGCGAACCCCTGTGAAAGTCAAAAAGGCGCAAGTTTATTCTAAAAAACTCACTTTGGGTTAATTCTATATGATTCTAGAAGGAATTTTGACGTGGATTGTTCGCTCCAAGGTGGTTCATGCATCCCAAAATAGAAAGAGCTAATCCCTTGATGAGAGGAGTTATCCCTTTGAAGGAGGGCTTTATCCCTTTGAAGGAGGACCTAGTAACTTCCCTCCATTGCATTATAAATTAACGCATTGGGCTGGTTGCTAGGGAGGTTAGAAGCTGAACATTTTTAAGGGTAAATGCTAGTGGAATTAAGACTTCCTAGTTAAGCTTGAGAGGAGAGATCACATACCTTTTGGCCTCATTGGGAAGTGAGTGAAACTTGTCAAGGTAGAGGAGACTTCTTGCTGGACCCTGGGAGGAGCTTGTACATCATCAAGGCACAGGTTGTAAAGTTCTTCTT
>APFE031469930.1:81888-260598 GCA_000404065.3 Pinus taeda
GAGCATCATGAGACCACTACCATGCCAGTTTTCATTACATATCAGAGAGGCAGTAGGCACTTGTTTACAACAACAAAGTGAGTGTTATCTCCACCCGGGGTGGAAGGGCCTCACTTTCGGCATCGAATACACAGGTATTGGACAAGGGCAAGAAGCCTATGCATGATGAGGGGCCATCAGGTGTACAGGAGACCGATGTCATCCTCATTTAGGATGAAGAGAGAGAGGTAGGAAATGCCAAACTTAGGATGACCATTCAAGAGCAGGACTCGGAGATACAAGACTTGATACTCAATATGGAGAGAGCTAGATGGGTCATCAAGTATTTGGAACAGAGAAACAAATAGCTTGAGGACCAACAGACGATCATGGAGCTGTAAAGCATCCGTGAAAATCGGCAAGCTGCCCAGCAAAGGAGGATCGAGCTCACTACCTTGGAGTAAGAGATCAACAACGACCGTGAGTCTTGGTTAGATCGGGTCAATCTACACTTGGAGAAGCTGTTGGAGAAGGAAAAAAACAACAAAACCATATTGAGGAGGATGGCTTGTCATTACAGGGCACGGAACATGAGCACAAAGGCCCGAATAAGGAGCTTGAAGGCCAAACTGAGCAAAGCAACAAAGGAGGCAAAAGAGGCAAAAGAGGCAAAAGAGAAAGATCGGCTTCAAATCTTGGCTAAAGCTTCCTTGGCACAACATAGCACTTCATAGAGGACCTCTAGCCCAAATTTCAAGGAATTTGGGAAAATTTTGGTCACATGAGAAATTTTTGGCACAAACACTGGTTTTTTCTCTATACGCGTCGCGCCACCAGCACGACGCGTAGGATTGGGAGCTCCAAATGAGAAATGGTTTGCATTTTGGGATTCATCATGCAAAATCACAACTACTAGCATTTGGAGCAAGAAATTTGGAGAAGATCTTGTCCACCAAAAGGGCATAAAAAACTCAAAAATGGCCTCACTGCCCCTATTTTGACACACAGGAAGCAGTCTTGGAAGAATGAAGATTTGGAGGAGAAAATGAGCTCCAAATTCAAAAATTACACTTGGGTTGGAAATTAGACAGGACAGGCTTTTCAACGAGCACACATGGATACATTTTGAACTCCTGGAAGTGCCTCAAAACTAGCCTCAAAGTGGCGCGATGCATACAGAAAAGGGTGCGGCACATATAGGAAAAAAGGCCCAGAATGCCTCTGTTTCGTGAAATTTCGCTTCCCGAATTTTTGCAAGTGGGCCCACTAATATGCACTTCAGTTTTTCAGCACCTAAGGTGGTTTTAAAAGTATTTTCACTCCAGATGGTCAGTTATCCAAGTGGCAAAGGAAGGTAAAGGGCCACCCAAGCCATTTGTCATGTTTGTTGCGCTACACCTCTAGCTGTTGTTTAGCTCTCCGCCTTCATTTTGTAATGATTCGAGTACCTCCCCAACCCTTGGGCATTCTATCTCTTCATGGCACATTCTATATATTGTATGCAAACTATTTGCAAAGGGTTGGTTGGCTTGTACTTCTGGAGACTGTGGGAAAGAACTTGTTTTCTGCATTGTAATTTTTACAGAGGATTAAGAAAGGCAGTGGCTCTGTTTCATGAGAAATTCATGTGGTTAAATGAAGTGAAATGTGTCTCTTATGTTTCAAATTATCTTGTTATGTTCATAGCTCATTTCAATAAGTTCATGTTCCATGAATTTTCTAAGGTTAGCTAAGGTTAGAACAAATTTTATTTGACTCTGACTGTGGGAAATTCATGTTCGTGTCAATCTTCTGTGAAAAGGATCAATTGGTCCATGCCATTTTCACCCTCTTAATCAGATCCCTACCAATTCCGCCTGATCCTTAAAATAAATTTTCTAGGCTTTTAGCCTAACCTTGCCTCACGAAATGATCTTTGCCTTTGTATTAAGTTCCTCTTTCATTGAGTCCATTGGTCCATACGATCCCTAGAAACACAGTCATTCATAAAAATCACTTCTTGTTTCCATATTCACTTACTAGCCTAAGATAAATAGTTCATTGTAAGTCATCTTAGGCCATTTCATTTATCAATTCATTGAGTGTGACTCAGAGAGAGCCCTCGCTTGTTCTGGTAGGGCTAGCTACCAGACTGAGCGTGGTTTGTGGTTACCCTGAATTTTGCCTTCTTTCAGCCTAAGGAGGATTTAGGTGCTAATAGGGTAAAGGTCAAAATGAGAGGGAAATGTATTTATAAGTAATGAAGGGATAATGGGGAAAATAGCAGATAAGTATGTAGGGGTGTAGTGAAATGAGGCGAAATTAGTAAACAAGCTTGGCGAACATCCTTTCTTTTTCTTAGTTCCTCCTGCACATGAAACATAGGATTAAGCATGATAAATGTGCTTTTGACTTAGCAACCTTGTGTATTTGCAACATTTCTTCTACCTACCCTTTATTTACCCTAAAATTTTCTCTTCATTTATTGGGTGCATTTGAGCTTGATAACCCTTTATTTCTTTTTCTTTGGACAAGTAACTATCTAATTCTAACCTTATAACTTCCAATGGCTCAGATTAAACTGATGAGTTTATTTTTATTCTCTACCTAACTACTGATTTGCCAAGGTTAAACAATTTGACTAGATCTTTATTCTTTATCTATCAACATAAAATTTAAAGCATGAATGAGTCAAGATTAAACTTTTTGACCATCATGGGTTGTGGCATTTTTGAAAAGCTGCACACAATCTTATTTTACAAAGTAAAGAAAAGGAGTCGCATTTGAATTTGCACTTTCTTGATATATTTTTGTTTCTTTTTTTGGGGTTCATATTTTTCACTTTTTTTTTTATCTTTTTTTCTTTCTTTTTGTCCTTTGATTATTCTTTTAGGACATACCCTCTTTAAATTTTTTTAAATTTTTAATATGGAAAACATTATGCAGAAAGCAAAAGTATGTACAATATTACAAGACTAACCATAGCCAATTCAAAATTATGAATCCTATTATTATAGGACCCTAACAGTGGCTCCACATGGAGATGGCATTTCCTGGTGAAATTTCAAGAACTTTAAGATTGGTGGCCTTTGAAATCCTGACTTTGGTTACCTTGTAACTTTCTCCTTTGTGATTCTGCTTTATTCATACTTATGATGGTAAACCTTTCAAAGTTGAGGGCCTTCTCTCTATGCTTCAACTTTCAAAATATTACCATCCAATCCAGTCTAAACTCCGCAATGTTATATATAATAAAGTAAGTAAAATGAACTATTGTTAATATGTGGATGAGTAGTGCTTCATCATTCTACCATTGACAGGTTCTCCTGGTAGATCTGTTCCATTTAACTCTCTTAAGAAAAATGCATTGTTACATCTGTAACCATACATAATATAAGGGCCTTCCCATAGGAAATCAAATTTTCCATGTTTACCCTTCCCTTCTCTTCTAGAATCCCGTTTGAGAACTTTATCACCTATGTAAAAATCATCAGCTTTGGTCTTTTTGTCAAAACCCTTTTTGATTTTATCCTGGATCACTTGTGATTTGACATAGACTTCTTCTCTAGTTTGCTACAAATATATTGTCAGATTTATCCTGCTTTGGATATCATTTAGTTCTACTTGCAACTCTTGAATGATCTTCATCACTGGTACTCCTAAGGAGGATGGAAAAACAACATCCATTCCATATACTAGCTGATAAGGAGATGTACCAATGGACTTTTTGGTAGTTAGTATGTCTGCCCATAAGGAATTTACCAACGTTTTGTTCTGTGTCTTCTTGTTGTCTTCCAGAAGTTTCTTGATGATATTAACAAGGATTTTCTTTGAGGATTCTACAAGTCCATTACCTTGAGGGTAATAGGCAGTGGAATGGCCAAGGGTAATGCGATATTTGTTACAAAAGTCTACCATTTTCTTGGATTGAAAAGCAATTGCATTATTAGTAATGAGGTTTTGGGGGCATCCAAATCTTGAAAGGATATTATTTTCAAGGAATTAGATAATGATAGAGTCTGTCGCTTGTCTAGAAGGGATGGCTTCTATCCATTTAGTAAAGTAATCAATGGCTGTCAAAATCCACTTATGTTGGGCTGAGGAGGATGGGTGAATTTCCCCAATGAAGTCTAAACCCCATTATCGAAATGGAACTTCTGTGGATATGGGTTTGAGAGGTAAAGTTAAGATCTTCCTTTTGCCCTCAAATATTTGGCACTTATGACAGGAGGTCACATGTTTCTTAACATCTGCAAAAATGGTGGGCCAATAAAAACATGCCCTCAGAATGTTGTCAAGAGTTGTTTTCCAATATACGTGTCCTCCACAATATCCTGCATGAAATTCTTGGATAACTTTGTGAGCTTCATATTTTAATAAACAATTTAATAGAATTCCACCATTATCTTTCCAAAATAAAGCATTATCTATGATACAATATTTCATTGATTTCATTTTCAAAAATCTAGCTTTAGTTCTAGATAAACTAGGAGGATCCTGTAGGTTTAGTAAAACAAATATGATATCTGCATACCATGGTGAATCTATAAAAGGTTCACTGAACTGTGGAGTCGCTGTCTCTTCCTGATCATCTAAGGCACTAATGAAATTTATATCTAAGGCCTGACAGTTCGATTCAACCATGAGTTTAGCTAAACCTTGGCCTTTGATAAGTTTTGTAGGCTTTATTTCTATGTCATATTCCAAAATAGTGGCAATCCATTTGCCTCTCTTTTCTTCAGGCCCATTTTGTGTTAGAATGTCCTTTACTACTGAATTTGGAACATAAGCAATGATGTGTGAATATAAGATGTATACTCTAAAATCTTTAATAGCTTTTACTAAAGCAAGTGCTTGTTTTTCCATTATGTTATACTTTAGTGTATCATCTCTCAAAGATTTGCTTAAAAATACATTAGGTTGCTCATATCCTTGATCATTCTTTTGCAACAAGACTATTGCAATACTGTGTTCTGAAGCAAAAGAAAAATTTATAAAATCTTTTTGAAAATCGAGACTTATGAGGACTGGTGTTTTGGTAAGGGCTTATCTGATGGCCTCAAAAGATTGTTTAGCCTCTACTGTCCACTTAAGTGTTGAATCTTTCTTTAACATGTTATTTAGTTCTCTAATTAATTCTGCTAAGTTTGAAATGAATCTCCTAAGACAATTTATTTTTTCTAAAAAAGACTGTAATTATTTGATGTTTCTAGGATGAGTGATGGTCAGGATTGCCTATATTCTAGCTGAATCTATTTTGATTCCATCTTTGGATATTATATGTCCCAAGAGTTTACCTTCTTCTAGACCAAAGAGTGTCTTTTTGGGATTTAAGGAAATATCCAATTTTCTGCATTTAATGAAAACTCTTCTTAGGTGATCTAGATGTTCATTATCAGATTTGGAAAAAAGCTGTGATGTCATCTTTGTAAACAACTAGAAAGTCGTGGATTTCTTTGGCAAAGGCTATATCCATAGCTCTTTGGAATGTTTCTCTTGCATTCGTTAATCCAAAAGGCATCTTCAAATACATGAAAGTGCCCCAAAGAGTAGTAAATGTAGTTTTTTCTTGATCCTCTTGTTGAACTAAGATTTGGTTGTATTTAGAAAATCCATCGAGCAATGAAAGATGAGCATACCACCCTCTGAAGAATGTGGTCCATTTTTGGGAGAGGATAGTTGTCTTTTAATGACACTTTGTTCAAGTTTCTGAAATCAACACAAAGTCTGATTTATCCTGTTTTCTTCCTAGTAATGACCAAATTAGAGACCCAATTTTAATATCTGATGGGTCCTATGATTTGGGCATCATACATCCTTTTTACCTCTTTTTCAATGAGCGGCATAAGAACTGGATTAATTCTCCTAAGCTTCTGTTTAAAAGGTTTATAATATTCTTTGATACGTATCTTATGTTGAATTATGCTGGTATCATAAGACATAAGGTCTTCATAACTCTAGGCAAAGACATCTTGAAACTCTTTGAACAAACTTATGTATTTAATATTTTCATCTGGAGTTAAGGCTTTTGATATTTTGATAGGCTTGGGTTTTCTTCAGTTCCTATGTTACATTCTTCTACATCTGCTCTTAAAGGCTCCATTTTTGGTTTCCTAGCTACATCGTTTGAATCAAACAAATCTTCTAATGGGACTAATCCCTTAGGTAAAAAGTTATTTTTAAGGTTTAGAATTTAAGGATCATCATTCATTATTTCTTCTATTTCTACATTTTCTAAGTTATCTATTTCTACTTTAATGAAATTAGTGGGTTTATTTAAATCCAAAGCATTTATATCTATCTCACTATCTATGTTATTATCTACTATGCAATCAGTATCTACGTTACAATTTTGATACTCTCCTTCAGCATTCATGAAATCATAAATTTGAGAATCTTGTGAAAAAATATACCAATATTTCAAATTTTCAGGTATAACAAGCCCATGTCTCACTTCTGTAGTGTACTAATGGTTGGGCTAAAAAGGCAATTTGCAGGTACTAGTAAAAGTGGCCAGACTATGAGCTTTCATATTATGTTTCCTAGGAATGGCTGCAAAATCAGTTTCGAGAAGGTCCTTAATCAAATCTAGGACAATATCTTTATATTGGATAATTCTAGGATTATTCATAGAGTATTCACCTTTGATTTTTTTTATAATCAATTTTGTGTATCCCATGATAGAAACTCTCTTGGCTCCAAGTTTTCTAACCATTCGTAGTCCTAAGATTATAGCTTCATATTTGGCCATGTTGTTTATGCATTTAAAGTATAATCTAAATGCATGACCTTCAGAATTATTATTTTCCATGTTGTGAATCCAAACTCCTGCACCTACTCCTAATCTATTCACAGAGCCATCAAAATCTAAATGCCATAGAGACTCATGAAAAATGTTGTCACTATGAGGAGCTTTGTATGTTTCTTCTACAACTGTGATTTCATTTATTTCATTGTCTAAATTATACAAGATAAAAGAGTCCATATCAAAATGCATGGAGTATATAGGGAAATTATGTGGTTTTCCTGCACTACTCACCATGTATTTCATCAAGGTCTCTCTGTAATGTTTCCTTTGTTGACCAAAAAAAAATATGGTGGCATATGACATGTCTAATTGTAGAGATCCCTATAATTTTGCTCCCCATGAGTGAGATAACAACATTCCGTACTTAGGTGGGATATGAACAACTACTATGTCCATCACAATACTCTTTGTTGGGCACTGGACTAGAGTCACACACAAATCTTTAATCAAGCCAAGGCACTTGACTTGGCTAGAATCAAAAGAAAAGATATCCTTGTATGGTCTAGTGATATCTAAGTTTAATCTCTCCATGATTTCTTTTGGCATTAATTGATGGGATGCCCCTGAGTCTAGCATAGCATTATGTAAGATTTTATCATGAACATTCAAGCTAATATAGAAAGGAGGAATACCCTCTTGTTGATGTGTGCCATTTACTTCAGGACCAAACAATAACTCAGGTTGATCATCATTCAAGTTCACAACATCTTCCCCTTCACCTATATTTAATGTTTCATTCTTGTGTACTCTATATGATTCATTTTTCACTAGCTCGGTTAAAGGAACTGATATTTTCAACTTGGTTATATTAGTCTTAATGTTAAATGACATTTGAGATTTGCTTGATTGGATGAGATCTTCCTTAGCAAATGTGCTCTGTGTATTTTTATATTCTTTCTCATTACTAAGTAATTCAGTTTATGTCTCTACAGTTTTGTTTTGAATTCTCTTATTTGGAATGATTTGAGTATCAATTTTATTTTAAGTTTTAGATGAAGTTATATGTACAATTTTTGGGCTAGAAGTCTCGTGATTTCCCTAGTGAGGATTTGTAGAACTTTGATCACAGGAGCTTCTGTTATCTTTTTAGTTTGGGTTGGGATTGATCTCTTAATGGTAATTTCAATATTCTTTTGCTTCTTAGCCTGTACATTTGTGAACCTCATATATAGCAGATTCATAGCCTTGTTTGAAGTCAAAGGGCTCTCTAGATTTTAATTGTAATCGTTATAGCATGTACAATTCATGTTCTTCCTAAGTAAGAAAAACAATGTCTTCATTTTTAATCCCTAATAGATTTATGTTGGTGTAATCCTCTCCTTCATGGTTTTGTGAACCCTCAGCATAGTTTTCCTGGAAGGGTGGTCTAATTTGCTGATCTAGTATTGCATTTCTTCCAGTGTTAGGATTTTTCCTGAAGTTGGGGTTTCTTATTGGGGGTGGTTGTTGATTCTCCCATTGAGTTTTTCTTTCCATGTTTTCTAATCTATCCATTATTCTTTCTACACTCTTTGCTAAACTATCTATTTTACCATCAGAAGTGGAAGTTTCCTCTTTAATGACAACTCCTTTTTCATTTCTCATCCTAGCTTTCTTAGCTAATAGATTGGCTTCTACACTAACAACATTACTTTGCATTTGTTCTAATGTTTCAGGGTTTCTTTCCCTTAATTGGTATGGCATATCAGTGTCAAAACCATCAGGGAATTTGATTAATGCTAGGTCTAGTGGAGTTTTAATATTAGCAGGGATTGCATTGTAGATACTTTTGAACCTAGTACAATAATCCTAAACTGATTCATTAGGAGCTCTTCTAATGTTATCATATGCAGATAATATTTGCAGAGGGTTTTTCTTTCTTTCCCATTTATCAATAAACAATCTATGAAAAGTAGCTAAATCTGCAATATGATTAGCAGGTAAACCTTTAAACCATTTTTTTACATCTCTTATCAATGTTTCATAAAATAACCTCATTTGGACATCAGACTCATCAATCTCATGCAATTCAAAATAGTTAGTCATTTTGTTCGCATGCTGTTGGGTAGTATACTAACCAATAGCATCAAATAAAAAGATTTTTCTTTGGTAATATTGGGGCATGGGATGTAATTGGGCTAGTAAAACCAAAGGTGCATATATGTCTGCCATGGATGAGGTTTTGGTTTGACTAGAGGGAAAAGTAGTGGTGCTTGAAGAAGGACTTCAGATGGTTGGAGATGAACTAGATGAAGTTAAGGTGTTTGTTTGGATAGGAAGTTGAGGTATGAATGGTTTAGGGGAATGAACTGTGGTGGATATTAAAGGTAAGGTGGTAGTAAATGAAGGTGTATTTATAGTATTTTAAGATTCTGTAGAAAGTTGAGAAGCAACAACAGTGAGGGCAGCTAATTCAACCGATTGTTGAAGATAGGCATCATCTATATGGATTATCAAGGTTGAGGTTAAAGCTTCTAGTTTATCAAAATTATTCAAAACAAGTTGATCTGAATCTGGATGTATAGGCACCTATTTTGACTCAATGAATTGAATAAAATTAGGGTATATTACAGTTTCATGAATTGAATTTTCTGATTTGGTTCTAAGCAATGAAAGCTCAAATGACATATCAAACTGAATATCCTGTAAACTTGATAATTCCTTTGGGAGTGAATTTTCTTTAACTAAATGGCTACTACTTACTTGAGTTTCTACCTTTTTTGGTTTTCTTAAAATTCTGTCAGGGTCATCAACTATTCTAACAGGGTTGGATCTGGATTTTCCCTGGTATAGTGAGTCTTTTTTAGAGCTGAATTTTAATTTTTTAATTATTTTTTCAAACTTTTAAACAACAACACTAAAAATGACCTTAAGGTGCAAAAGATGAATTTTAAGGTTTCCTTAAAGTTTTATTACATTGAGGATCGAGTCCACAGTATGGTTCCCAATATGTTATCACTCCAAAATTTCTCTAGAGTTGTTAGGAAAGAAATGATAGAGGTAACCACAAACCTACTTTGGAGATTAGGATCTGGCCTTCCTAATGCTCAGAGAGGGATTTCTCTTTATTATTTAAATTTATTTAGTTAATTGATTTTAGGCTAGTTATGATTGTACTAGGTTTTTGATTTTGATTTGGTGGTGGGATCACTTACTTAGATGGATAGATGGATGTATTTTACCATTGGGCTGTGGGGTCAAATGTCAAGCAAATAGGACTCGATCAAGTTTTAAAAATAGTGTTTGCAAGGCAAGGTAGCTGAGTTATTTCCGATCTTAAGGCTAGATGATGAAGTGGTTTTCAATCGGATGAAAGCAGAAATTAAGGAAATGAAAGAGGTCAACCAAGATGGGAGAGAAATTAAGGATTCTCAGATCCGGATATCAAAAGAAAACATAGAAATGATTAACTGTTAAAGACAGAGTGTACTAAAAAAAAATCTGAAATAAATTTCCAGTTATTTCATTCACTTTAGATAACATGTAAGTTTGTGAGATACATAAGAAAATAATAAATTTGACAAAGAAAATACTTCACTGTAATAGCTCAACACATGAATCCTGTAATGAAATCTCTTTATTACTCAGTCCAGTTTGCTGACTTGAAAAAATTTGTACAATAACCCTTAGGTTTCTAATCAATACAACTCTACAAATGTATAGCAATCACCCCTCAATACTTCGAATTTTGAAGTATTTATACAAAAATAATTTACAAAATATCCCAAAATGTCTTGGGAATTAATCTAGGAGAGAGAAATATCTTCATGCAAAAAGATAGAGATAGATGTTCAATTGTTGTATGTTGTCCCTGTTTATTTGGTTGTGATGTCTTTATGCTCTGATATTTTGCTGTTTTTTCTCTACCTTGTTGTTCGTCTTCACACTGACTGTTCTCTTTAATTTTTCCCTTTATCAGCTGATACACCTTCACTTTATTCTTTTTTACCTGGCTGATCTATCATTTTCTTTTTACTATGCATTTTACATTTTGACTATGCTTTTTATAGCAAGTCATTTAAATTCTCCCAAATATCTGCATCTAGTAATTTGATATTTACCATTTTCTTGTAAATTTCGTCTACTTCTGTATACTTGGAAAAAATGGCTCTATTCACAAAAAGGTGTTTTACCTCATGCTGGAGGTAAAATAGGTTCTGAAATGTCTAATATAGAACCTTTCCAGTAGGCATCCCCTTCATAGAGAAAGTATTTACCTAATCTCTTGCCACCTCTTTGATTCTCCTGTTGTAGTCTTCCTGTGGCATCAATTTATCATTTATCAGCAAGGGATTAGGCAAACCTTTCTGCCTTAGAGCATCAAACTTAACCATAAACTTGTCTATATCCAGTTGCATGGTTTGGCATTTGTCTTCTAGGTTCATCATCGAATTCCTCTTGGTGAGCACCTTTTTTACTTCTATTATGGTGTCAATCTTGTCAAGTATATCGAGCTCCTATAATTCATATTTTTTTTTAGAGTTCAGGAAATGGATGATTCTAGTGCCTTCTTCTGGCATGTTTCCCAGTTCAGCCTTAACTCTCTGAATGGCTTCTGTAGGTTCTTTGACTAAGTCATTCTATACAAAGATGACTTGAATGGATGGCCAAATATCATTGATAGACTCAATGATATTGGCCCGTAATTGTTCCTTAGCTTGGCCAAGTGGCTCCTTTAATGTTAGCTCTTTCTCTAAGCTCTTTATCCTCTCATTCATCCTGGTTGACTTCTGTACTTCTTCTTTGTGCATAATCTGTGCAAGCTTGTTATCATTTGCTAGACTGGTTATCTTTTCCTTAAGCTTGTTTATCCTTGTGGTCTGAATGGACATATCTTCCATTGCCTTGACCAATTTACTTGCCTCATCACCTGGCTGACTTGTTGTTGTTGTTGAACCTGTTGCTGATGTAGATGTTGTGGCAGCTGGTAGTGTTGTAGCCAGTGTAGTTGTAGGAGCCAATGAAGCTGCCAAGGTGGATGGTACTGTTGTGTTGACTATTGGAATGACAGTGATAGGGGAAATCTCAAGGATGGCTTGTTTCAGCTGTATCAAGTTGTCCATCTCCTTCTCCATCTCTTTTAATTGGTCATTTAGTTGGAGAACAAGGTCCATCATTTCCTCCTGATGAGTTTGGCTTTCTAAGACCTATTATGTCTGTGGATGCTTTGAATGAGGCAGTTTCAGTTGCTTTTTTAGAGCAGCAATGTCCTCATTCTTTTTCTTTATCAACTTATCAGAAGCCTTGATTTCATTGGGATCATGTCCAATCTCAATCACCAAGTCTTCCAGTGACTTGATTATGTTATCCTTGGCCTATGAGGAGACCTTTTCCAGCTTGTACTATGTAGTGATATTATCTAATAAACTTTGAAGTTTGTGTGTAGTCATAGCTTTACCTGTCAAGGTGTAATATATCATCTTACCTACCTGCTTATGAAACTCTATTTGGTCAATGGGATGAACATCCCTAGACGAAACTTCAAAATCTGTTTTTTTATAGTCAGTTGATGATCTTGGCTGCTGGACTATAGGTTGCATGAATGTCATCTGCATTTTACCTATTTTAATGTCAAAGGCTAACATTAATATGTTTTTATTTGCAGGTGTCTGCTTGAAATATTGGCCATAAGTCTCAGCCTTCAATTTCTCATTCCTCAACTTAATTTCCTTGTACCTATCTTTGATGTCTTTCTCTTTATCCACAGGCCTGGTGAATGAAGAGACCTCCATGCCGAGCTGTCTCTCAATAAGTTGGGTGCTTGATGTTGAGGGATGGTGTGTTTCTCCTAAATTTATTGGGCCTTTGCTCCTTTCCACCATTGTATTAGTGTCAGTGATTTCCACTGAGTCAATGGTGTCTTCATGTTTAGTTACAAGATTAAGCTTGGGCCTCTTCCTGTAACTGATCTCAAACTGTTCATCTGTGGTTTCCATGGCTGAACTAGAACCTTCTTCCCTAGTTCTCTTTTTATTTTTGTGTTCATTTGCTGGAGTCTGTAAAAGAGGAGGAATGTTCATTTGTTCTCCTTGTTCTGGAACCTACAGGAAGGAACTTGTATCAATCTGTTTTTCTACTTCAATTAATATACTCTCTACATCAACTACAATATTTTCTATGTTTATCAAAGTGTTTTCCAACCATTCTGATTGGTTGGAAAATATTTCAATGTCTGGCCTAGGATGATGTATGAAAGGACCCAATTCGACCTTGAGCCTTAGCTTATTTATGACTCCATGAGGGTCATATTCCCACATAAAACTGTTCTTGAATTTCATCTCCTGTAGAATCTTATCAGCCTCTGGTCCAACCTCCCTATTATTAAAAATAAAGGGGCCCAATTGGTTCTTCATTTTTAAATTAGGTCTTCTTCTTGGCTGCCAGGAAATTAATCTCATCAGAGTTTATAATCTACCTAAAGTACTCTAATGGAAATAACCTCATGGGGAGATATTTGGGTAGTTTATAAGGGGCTAGTTGGCATCCATATATCCTGATCTCTGTGTGGTCCTAGCATAGATACTAGTCTCCCACTTTATTGTTCTTTTCCAACTATAAAACCCTTTTAATTTCGTGACTGATCTTGGGCTGATGGCTACTGGTGAGCATGTTTATAACACAATAAACAAATGAATCAATGAAGTGTTTGTACGTAAATACAGTGGAGTACTTTTGGATCAAGGGTTTCTAATAGATGACTGATCTTGGATTGCCTTTGGTGTCTAACTTCTAAATGTTGACAGGGAATTTTTTTGATTGGTAGTACAAGAACATATGAAATAAAACTGAAGAATACTTGAAAACTCTCTCATTTGGTATTCTGATGAATTTTTCATGCATCCTATCTACTATGAACTAAGCATAGTTGTAAATTGCAGCAGGAGGCTTTCCTGGGAAAAATATGGAAAGGAAGGCAAGGAAAACCTCATCCACATGTCATCTCTAGTGTATCCTAAAATGCAGGAGAGCATGGTTATGATTTGTCTGCCTCTCTCAGAAAAAATGGTGGCATTATAAGGAGGAGTATCTGTTGGAGTATGAAATTCCTATATGATGAATGTTTGGAAAATATGGGCTATCCTCGGAAGGTCTAACCTAGTATAGAGGTCAAGAAAGCCTTCAATAGAAAGTGGGGTCTCATTTGGGCTTGGTTGGACCTGCGGCATTTGATTAATGGATTCTGCAGTGATGATGAATAAAACTTGTTGGTCAGGTGTGAAAATGGCTCTTTGACTGGGAATGTAGCAAGCTTGGCATAAGTGAATGATTTTTGGGAATGGGTGTACTTTTGGGAAAAAATACTTGGGCAAATTAGACTCCCAAAGGTGAATTTCATCATTCTAGTTCAAATTTTGTCTTTACTCCAGGAGTAGAGTTTCAATAGGTAGGCAGGGGAAGCAGTGTCCTTAATTTGGAAGTCTCTATCTGCTAAATTATATAAGGTGGTCAATATCTAAGTGAGGGGTTTGCAGAGGTCTTACGTCCAAAGAGGTTTTGGAAGCCATAATTGGATTTACTTAATTGAATTTAGGCTTTCAGTGGTTTTAGGAGTGAGTTTTAGAGGCTCTGGAACAGTGGGAGGATAATTATAGTCTGTAAAAGGGTTTGGGATGTACAAATAAGTTTATCTTCAATTTCAGGAAGGATTCTTAATAAATTCAATTAATTAACCACTTAATTACAACTGTTCATTTTCAAATTCAAGGGTCGTTTTGGTTTTCTCCAAGAATACCTAGAAATTAGCGATTTGGCGTACAAAGGGGTTATGTGGTAGCTACAGAGGGTACTGAGGTTTCAACTGTCAATTGGCTACTTCAATTAGGTATCCGCAGCTTCTTCAGGTGGTAAAAGTGGATGAATTGGTTGCACAAAGGTTCAGCGTGTCGCAAACGGCTTAGCAGAGGTTTGCAGTGAAAAACGAGCGAAAAGAGCAATTTGGGGATTTTTCGGCCTTTTAACTGATAATGGTCACATTTGGCACGGAAATTATTAAATGAATAGTGGGTAGTTTTCGTTTTAGGCGGGGAGGTGGTTTGTGTGCCATTGCACTGCTTTTGGCTAGCGGGCAGTATTTTTCGCGAGCACACGATGTTACGCGATGCTGCCACATAGCCAAAGATCGCTCGGCCAAAATCGCGAATCTCGCGTGCTCTTGGGCTCTTAACGGTCGGACGATGAATCCGCACGATATGGCTATCACCGTCATATTTGGGTAGGATATTGGAGGGATATCGTGCAGTTGAGTTGCACAGATGGAAACAAGAAAGTGATTTGGCGGGGCTCGGGATTTAATTATAGATAATTGTAATTAATTAACCAATAATGTTGGGGTTTTTTAATATAAGCAATGGGTAATAAGGTGGGACCATGGGTTATTTGGCGGGGGTTTTTTAAATGCACCAAGGGTTGGTGTGTTAAAAAGGGTATCGGGGAAATATAAAGTGGGGTATGTTAATTAGATAATGCGGGGGCATAGCAAAAATTTAGGATAAAGGGTTTTTGTCGGTTTTGTTTAAGGGGAATAGGGAAATTAATAAGGGGGGGAAGTAATATTTGTAATGGGGAATGGGTTTCACACTAGGGAAAGGGGTATTTAGGAAGGGGAATGATTTTTGAAGGGTAATTTCTAGGGAAATGTGTGAAACCAAGGGGTAAAAGACAAAATGAGAGGGAAAGGTATTTATAAGTAATGAAGGGATAATGGGGAAATTATCAAGTAAGTATGTGGGGGTTTAGTGAAATGAGGGTAAATTATTAAACAAGCTTGGTGAACATCCTTTCTTTTTCTCAACTCCTCCTACAAATGAAACATAGGATTAATCATGATAAATGTGCTTTTGACTTAGCAACCTTGTGCATTTGCAACATTTCTTCTACCTACCCTTTATTTACATTAACATTTTCTCTTCATTTATTGGGTGCATTTGAGCTTGTTGACCCTTTATTTCTTTTTCTTTTGACAAGAAAACTATCTAATTCTAACCTTATAACTTCCAATGGCTCATATTAAACTAATGAGCTCATTTTTATTCTCTACCTAACTATTGATCTGCCAAGGTTAAACAATTTGGCTAGATCTTTATTCTCTATCTAACAACATGAAATTTAAAGCATGAATAAGTCAAGATTAAACTTTTTGACCATCACAGATTATGGCATTTTTGACAAGCTGCACACAATCTTATTTTACAAAGTAAAGAAAAAGGAGTGGCATTTGAATTTGCACTTTCATGATCTATTTTTATTTCTTTTTTTGGGGGTTCATATTTTTCACTCTTTTTTTTTTATCTTTTTTCTTTCTTTCTGTCCTTTGACTATTCTTTTAGGACATATCCTCTCTACATTTTTTTTAATTTTTAATGTGGAAAACATTTTGCAGAAAGCAAAAGTATGTACAATATTACAAGACTAACCATATCCAATTCGAAATTATGAATCCTATTATTATAGAGCCCTAACACCAGCATCCCCCCATACCGCTTCGGGTGAGACTTCGGTCCGCGCTCTGTGGGCTGATGCCAAAAGGGCCAGTAGTGTAGGGATTTGTTTGGCTGACTAAGGTTGAACCTAGGTTAGGGCCTACAAATCCAACATGTGTGATCATGCTTTAGGGTGAGTCAAGAAGAGCTTAAAATGACATGAGTACTTTGATCACATATGTCTAGAGCTATAAGGATGCAAGGGTAGTATATAATCTTTGAAAGCCCTAATGCTCATGTTGAGGTTTAGGACAAACAAAGAACCTAGGGGAATATGATATGCAACAATATCTCCCATGATGCCCAATGATGTCGATGGAAACACACTCTCAATGGGAGGCGAGTTAGGTAAAAAAAAGAGAGGGATCACCTTTTCCCATTTAGGGATTTTCCCAAACCTCAATATTGTCAATCACAAGGAAAGCCAAATTGCATGTACGTCTGCTC
Organism: Pinus taeda; assembly: GCA_000404065.3. Lineage (NCBI taxonomy): Eukaryota > Viridiplantae > Streptophyta > Pinopsida > Pinales > Pinaceae > Pinus > Pinus taeda. Next base: position 98,560 of record APFE031469930.1, read on the forward strand.
AAATATAGGAAATCTATTGATCGTGATGTGAATCGTTCGAAGATGAGTTTTGAAATCATGAGAGACTCTTAACGCATTAATGAAGTCATTGACCTTTGAAACCCTAATGTGGTTCTAAGGCCTATATCTGAGATAAAACATGATGCGTGAATGATATGCATGAAATGTGAGTGGGTGCACCAAAGGGATTGGATAGGCAAGTTTGTTGGGAGAGAAACTGGTTGGGGTCCTATCAAAAAACCCTAGAAGCTCAGGGTGAGTGGTGGGGTACCCAAAATTTTGAATATGCCCAAACTTTTGGGTCGTGTTGCAGCAACTACAATATGTAGTTAATATGATGAATGTGTATATGATTAAATGTAAAATTACATTTCAACATACATAACATTAACATTAAATGTTGTTAGGAGTTTATTATGAATCTTCTTATTGAAATCATATGAATACTTATGATGGTTTAGTTTCAATATATAGAGTATTAAATGGTTATAATTAGGTTTTAGTATTCATGTTGACACGGAGTAATAAAAATGCTTAAATTTTATAAGCACAATTTATTATGTATTTATAAAGATTTTTTATCATTTCTTTATTTTTGTAATTTTGTAATCATTGTAATAAATATTTATGAAAATTGATTATATGTTTTTTATTATTATATAGTAATTATTGTAATAAAGATTTATTATTAAATATTGATTATATGTTTTTATTTATTTTGTAATCATTGTAATAAATATTTATGAAATTTTTTCTTTACTTCATCTCTATTAAGATTTGTTTGGAAGTTGTCATTTCAACCGAATTTTTCAAAGTTCATGTTGATCCTATCAAGTAGTTTTGGACCTCTTTTGCAAACTTGTATCATCTATCAACTCTTCCTGGGTATTTAAAGTCAAGTGCTCTAAGGAAGATTGGACCTACTCTTATTCTTGATCTAACATGGAAGGATCATAGAGTTTCTAATTTTCCACATTCACTACTAAGTATATGTGCATGTATGGAGTTACACTAAGTCTAAAACTATTATCTCCCACTTTTTCCAATATCTTCAAAGGACCATATCATAGAACCCTAGATTTTTTACTAGGACCCTGTAATCTCTCCTTATTCAACTATAACCATACTTTCTCTCCCACTCTAAATGCTTTGTTCTATTATGTGTTAACTTTGCCTAGCCTTGTGCTTTTCTTATGACTTATTCAATGTCTCATGTACTTGCAAATGTATCTACCTAACTTCCCTCATATTTTTTTCTTCACTTAAATCATCCTCTATGAAATTTTCCCTCAGTCCTCCTTGTTTCCTATATACAATATCCAAAGATAAAAGTGGAAAATACCCAAACCAAGTTTCAAATAGGACTTATTAGTAGAAATGTGGATTTCTCTATTATAGGTGTGTTGTATATATATACCATATTTTCATCCTGGTTATTTGTATGCTTCTAATTGTAATCCCTCAAAGCCTACACCAAAGTCTCGTTGAATTCTTATGTTTTCCTATCTATATATGGATGGAATGTTGTAAACATATTCAACTTTGTTTCATCGTCTCCCAGAATGTAATCCAAAATGCACTAAGAAATCTAGTGTCCATGACTAAAATGATTCTCCTTGGTATCTGAAAGTGCATCGAGACCTGCTCAAAGAACAAGTTTACTATTTCTTGCCTTGTAAAAGTATTTTTATGGGGAATGAGAATGAACATCTTGTTGAACCTATCAACTACTACTAATAGGTAATCATGTCCTTTCTTGTGTATTGGTAAACCCCACCCCTGCAAATTCCATGGAAATGCTTCCTTAAGGACAAGTGAGTATAGATAAGGAATGGTATAGACCATATTTCCTCTTACTAGGCTTATTGGTGCAACAAAGCATACATCCCCTTATGGACCTAGCCACATATTCTTGCATTCAAAGCTAGTACACATACCTCTATAAGTTGGTCATTGTCTTCCCTACACCAAATTTCTCTGCAACTTGGAGGTGTCAACCTTTCTGAATAGTTGTAGTCACTCACATTTAGGAACATATAGCTTATATAACTTGTAAAGTAACCCATTTTGGAGATGATATCCAACTATAATATCTCCATTATCTACCTAACTCTAGTTTTTCAATTGGTTAAACACTTCCTTTAAGTCCTCATCATTTGTATATGCTTCTATGTATGCCTCATGAGTGAAAGGATCAATGTGCATCAAAATTTCAAAACCTATATTTTTCATATCGGTGGCCTTGAAAGCATCTCATCCACATTAATTTTGATACCCTTCTTATACCTAATCACTATGTGAAACTATTGTAAGAATTTGTCCACTTGTAGTGTGTGGTTTGTTGTAACTTATATTAAGTCTGCATCGACTAGTGATTTATGTGGATGGTTATCTTTTCTCCCATCAAATAGTGTTTCCACTTTTTGGTAGTTTATACTAGGGCATAGATCTCCTTAAAGTGGGTAGGTTAGTTGAGAACTACCCCATGAAATACTTCAAAATAGTAGCATACAAGCCTTCCTCCCTACATCAAAACCACTCCCACAACATACACACTTGCATATGCCTTCACTTTGAAGGGTTGACGAAAATTTGGTAATGCAAGTATCAGTGTTTGACTAATTTTTTCTTTAACTCTTCAAATGCCTTTTGTTGACCCTTCCCCCATTGGAAACTCTTTCCACTAATTGTTATAACATGAATTGATTTGACTACTGCTGGAAATGAAGTTATGAATTTCCTTAGGCATTGTGTTTCTCAACTGAAACTCATAACTTCATAAACATTTGTAGGCATTGACCACTTCATAGCCTCCATATTTGTAGGACGTATCTTCAACTCCCCTCCACCAATCACATAGCTAAAATGCGCCAATGAATTCCACCTTATCACTTGAACATGTGGCGAGAATATTGATCAGGCTCATCAATAGGTAAACTATATTGGTCTTAATGGCACTCTCCAGCTTATTAAAATCAACTTTTCTCACATTTACTTACATATTTTATTATATTTTTCTTAGTGAGAAGGGTAAAGGTGAGATGTTATGTCATGTGGCCTAATATGCATTAATTGCATGAATTGGAGCAATTTTGAGCTAATTTAAGTCCAGGAACTCGAAGTGGACAAGAAAGAGGGATTGTAGGAGATTTGTATCCCTCCTTAACTCCTTAAATCATTCAAAGATTCCTCCACCATATCTCATCAGCTCGGAGTTACAAGTAGCCAAGCCAACTCAGTTCATTGGCAACCAAGCTAGTGATAGTGAAGACAAGTCATTGTCAATTTTCGGAGCCAAGTCTCCCTAATTTTTAGGAAGTTGTTGGTAGATTTAGTTTGTAGAAATAAGAAGGGCAAGGGCCTCATTAGGATTCGAATTTTTGTTGTAGCCAAGAGGAAATTTAGAGCTAAACCATTGTGACTATTAATCTTATGTTGTATGTGACATTTTAATGATAATGAGAATGTTTACCTTGATCCAACACTGAGTTGAATTAGGGGTTGAATCTCTTCGGTTAGGGCCAAACCCTAGCATCAGAGGTTCCTATTTTTGTACATGTATTCTTAGATTAAAATCATAGTTAGTTGTTGAAGTTATTTCTGCTCTGTTTAGTTTAACAAGTATTTGAATGATTGTTTAGGCTTGTTTCCATTGGTTGAAGATTTATATTAGTGGTATAGTAGTGAGAAATAGTACTTAATAAAAGCTTGTGATAGTGGCCTCTTCCTCATCTCCCTCATGGGATCATGGTTTTAGGGAAACACTCTCATAGCCCCAAAAACAGATTTATCTTTTGATCACTCCATAGCTTAGGGTTCATTATTGAATAGATCATTGTTTATGATTTCTTCAAAGCACCCGCAGTTGTCATTTTTTTTCCTAAGTTTGTTGTAGTTCAAGAAGGAATTTCATTTCATATATCTAGTCATTAGCCATCAATAAATTATTTTTCTCAAATTCAACTCATCTTTTCCTTGTTTATATGAAGTTATGCATAAATGAAGAGAAGAACATGTTTTGTTGCTATGATTGTTGATCTGTAGGGAGGATCTCAACCCACCAGCCTCATCTAAGTCTTCTCCACCTCCTTCCAAGGCCCACCAACCCCTAATCCAAATTTATGTTTTGTAGCCACCATGGACAACCACCTTGGGAAAATCCAACCATCATGAAGTGTTGGGCTGAGCCTTGGGTAATGTACAGGTTCCCTACACCCTATTTAACCATTAGACATCTTTTTGAAACTTTGTTTCACCTTCCTTACCTTCCTATGGCCTTCAACTAACTTTCTTTAGAAAACGAGGACATCCTGTAGTAAACTAGGACATCCTATAACAGCTTGTTTAAACTTGTTTTGAGAAGAAATGATAGTCTAAGCATAGGGTAGTCCCTCCACTTGACTTCCATGCCTCTCAGTGCCATTTTAGACAAACTCTTCCATGCCTTTCTTGCCTGCAAATATCAGATCGTTTAACTACCATTTACATTTCTAATTTAGAAATTGAAAGACTCTTTTTCTGCAATTTCAACATGAGATAGTTAGTGCATGCATATATAAATCATAGAGTGATAGAATAACTTTCCATGTCCAATTATTCCAAATAACTAGATGATAAAATGCAAGGTTATATTAGTTCTCTTTTGCAAGTAGTTTATGTCATTTCCTAGCTATATTATTTCATGCCATTTCATAGAATTTTCCCTTCAGTAACTTTCATTTCCTAAATACGAAAGAATTTACTTTCTTGATTAGCTGTACATTCACTCTCAGTAGCCAGACTCCTTCTAGTCAATATAATACTAGTTTGAAAACCCTAGTGGTCTATCGCCCCTGTTGAAAAGTGACAAGAGTATATTGTTGCATCTACTATGCATATAACATTGTCACCTCCAAATTTGTATGAAACCCTGGCTTGATAAAGTAAAGTTGGTAGCCCTAGGAGTTGCATTACCCTTGTTGCAATACTGAGGCTTATCACTTTTTGTTGATGATGAGGCTCATCAATAGGTAAACTATGTGGGTCTTAATGCCACTCTCTGGATTATTAAAATAAAATTTTCTCACATTTACTTACATATTTCATTATATTTTTCTTAGCTCTGGTAAGGATGAGATGTTATGTCATGTGGCCTAATATGCATTAATTGCAGGAATTGGAGTAGTTTTGGGCTAATTTAAGTGTAGGAACTCGAAGTGGACAAGAAAGAGGGATTGTAGGAGATTTTTCTCCCTCCTTAGCTCCTCAAAACTTACGAAGATTCCTCCACCATATCTCATCAGCTCAAAAGTACAAGCATCCAATCTAAACAAGTTCATTGGTAGCTAAGCTAGTGACATTGAAGACAAGTCATTCTCAAGTTTGGGAGCCAATTCTCCTTAACTTTTAGGAAGTTATTGGTAGCTTCAATTTGTATAAATAAGAAGGCCAAGGGCCTCATTAGGATTAGAATTTTTGTTGTAGCTAAGAGGTAATTTAGTGCTAAATCATTGTGACTGTTAATATTATGTTGTATTTGGCATTTTGATGATAATGTGAATTTTTACCTTCATCCAACATTCTATTGACTCAGAGGGTTGAAGCTCTTGGGTTAGGGCTCAAACCTAGCAACAGAGGTTCCTCTTTTTGTACATGTATTCTTAAATTAAAATCATAGTTAGTTGTTGAAGTTATTTTTGCTTTTTTTAGTTTAACAAATATTTGAATGATTATTTAGTCTTGTTTCCATTAGTTGAAGAAGTAGACCAGTGGTATACTAGTGACAAAGAGTACTTTAGAAAATCTTGTGAAATTGGCCTCTTCCTCATCTCCCTTATGGGATCATGGTTTGAGGGCCCCACTCTCACAACCCCAAAAACAGATTTATCTTTTGATCATTGCATAGCTTAGGGTTCATTATTGAATAGATCATTGTTTATGATTTCTTGGAAGCACTTGCAATTTTCATTTTGTTTCTTGAGTTTGATGTAGTTCAAGAAGGCATTTCATTTCATAGATTTAGTCATTGTCCATCAATAAATTAGTTTTCTCAAATTCAACTCATCTTTTCCCTATTTATATGAAGTTATGCATAAATGAAGAGAAGAACATGTTTTGTTGCATGGATTGTTGATCTGAAGGGAGAAACTCATCTCACCAGCCTCATCTAAGTCTTGTCCACCTCCTCCCAAGGCCTGCTATGGCCTGCCAATCCCTAATCCAATTTTTTGTTTTGTAGCCAAGGTGTACAACCACCTTGGGCAAATCCAACCATTCTGAACTGTTGGGTTGAGCCTTGGGTAATGTGAACCTTCCTTGCACCCTATTTCTCCATCAAACATATTTCCAACACTTCATTTCACCTTACCTAGCTTCCTATGGCCTTCAACTAACTTGTTGTAGAAAACTAAGACATTCTGTAGTAAACTAGAACATCCTATAGCAGTTAGAGGATCTCCTGTAGTAGTATGTTTAAACCTATTTTGAGTAGAAATTATAGTATGAGAATAGGGTAGGCCCTCCACTCAAATTCCATGCCTCTCAATGCCATTTTAGGCAAGATCTTTGTAGATAATTTCTCTACAAATCTCGCTTTGAGACCATGTAGAAAATATGATGGTAGGTTAACCCGATAACGAAATATAAATCAAAGAAGAATACTATAACCTACTTATACTATCAATTTGCGAAAGCTTAAAGATCAATTTGAACAATATAACCAAAATATGAAGAATCAATGAATCATACACATGAAAATACTTTGGGGAAAGCCTCAGTTAAAAACCCCACTATCTATCTTATCATACAAGGTGGAAATACATAGAGATTATATAAAGCCTTAGCTCTCACAACTATCTAGCTCTCAGTACAATCCTCACAAATTCTCACAGGCAATCTTGGCTTCTCTCCAACCTTCCTCTCTTCCCTCCAAGCTCCTATTTCCTTGCGTCGTTCCTCTGGGATGATCTCCTTCAACCAAGTGGAAAAACTTGATTTACCAAGTGGATGATCTCTTGATCTCACACACTGTCAGAACTGTGTAATCCTCAAGGAATGATTCCTTCTGCATGCATGAGCTTTCTTTATAAGAAAACACATGCAACTAATAGTACACTGTCGTTGTCTTTAATATCAACTAGGTCTTTCTTAGGATAGACATGCACGAGTTTCTGATGAGGGAATCTTCAGTTAATTGGAGTACTAGTTGAGTGCATGCATGCATCAACTAACTGTTAACTCTCTGTTAGTTCCTCAAATAGTTTGGAAATAATCTAACTAGACTTAACTCAGTAACCTGAGTTAACTAATTACAACTCAAATATAACTCAATCTTATCTCCTTAATCTAAGGCTTATCTCCTTAATTTAAGGGATAACTCTTGCATGACTTCAGAAAGACTTCTAACTTGCATTTCTCCAACTAATTAAGTCAAAATAACTTAATTAATTACTTCCAAGTAGCTGTTAAGACTAAATTCAATTTTCATTCAAAATTTAATTCAAATATGAATTAAATTGGAATATTCTTTTTGCCACATTTCAACACTCCCTCTCAACAAGAAATGGATTATCTGCCACCACGATCCTATCTCTATGGAACTTGAATTTACTCTTTGATAATGCCTTTGTCAAAATGTTAGCATCTTACTCCTCTGTCGAAATATACAGTAGCAACATGATCCTCCTCGCTACATAGTATCTAAGATGATGATACCGGATGTTGATATGCTTGGACCTATCATGAAATACTGGATTCTCAGAGAGTTTGATACAACTCTGATTATCACAATAGATCACAGTTGGATCCATCCTCTGATCAAACAAACCAACTAGGATTTTCCGCATCCAAATGGCCTCACACGTTTCCTGACTTACAACCATGTATTCTGCCTCTGCCAAGCTAAGTGCAACCGACCTATGTTTCCTATTGTACCAAGAAACTGCCACTGACTCAAGGTTGAAAATCCCTCCTGATGTGCTCTTCCGATCTGATGGACTCCCTACCCAATCTACATTAGTGAAGCCCTGTAGCTTCACTCCCTCTATCCATCTGTACCATAATCCCTATTGAGATGTGCCTCTAAGGTATCTCAATACATGCTTTGCTGCCTTCTAAACAAAATTGGTAGGCTAAACCATCACTTGACTCAGTTGGTTCACTGTTGTGTGTTCACTAAGTATATCATTGAACCCAAAAGCTTCATATACATAGTAGCCTCCACTACTTCTCCTGAACTAGCATCCTCCTTCTTCCAATTACCAGCTAGAGGAGTCTGCATGGGCTTGCACTTCTCCATGTGGAATCTCCTGAGTATCTCATTGGCATACTTGCCCTGAAACACAAATAACTCCCCATCCTTTTGCCACACTTCCATGCCAAGGAAGTAATGCATGAGACCCATGTCTTTCATCTCGAATTCTCTTTCAAGGTCCTCCTTGCAAGACAGGATCAATTGATCATCACCAATCAATATGAGATCATCAACATAAAGTACGATGATCAACAACTTACCTTTCACCACGATGTTATACACGTTCGCATTCGCTTCATGCTTTGTGAAGCCCAACCTGGTGAAGTAGTTGTCTATCCCAGTGTACCAAGCATAAGGTGCTTACTTCAACCCATACAATGCTCTCTTGAGTTGGCACACATGCGACTCATGATCAAAGGTATCAAAACCTTATGGTTGCTCTATGTACACCTCTTCCTCAATCTTGCCATTAAGGAATGCAGTCTTCACATCTATCTGATGGATCTTCCAACCCATCTGTGCTAATAGTGCCAACATAGATCTGATAGATGAGTACCTTGCCACAGGAGAAAAAGTTTTATCATAGTCAATCCCCTCAACTTGTGAAAAGCCATGGGCAACAAATCTTGACTTATGCTTCTCCACACTACCATCAACAACTTGCTTTACCTTGTAAAGCCAATGGGAACTCACAACTGACTTGTTCTCCAGTCTTGGAACCACGTCCCAAACATTGTTACGAACTATGGAGTCATACTCTTGCATCATAGCATCAATCCAAATCGGTTGCTGCACTGCTTCCTCAAAAGGAAGATGGCTCGATCTCAACACAATCCCCAGTAAGGGCCATGTATCTAGTGTACCTCTCAGGTGACCTCCTCTATCTGTGTTGAGAACATGGTGCTCCCACATTCTCTCTTGCATCCTCCAACAATCCGTCAGCTTCTCTTGTGCGCTTCTGTCCATCTTTGGAAGACTCTGCTTAAGTGGATGTCTCCACTCCTGGAACCTCTGCATGCAACTTCTTTGCATCATTCTAAGGCTCCTCCTCCTTAGGAACCAACAGTTCCTCCATAACCTGTAGTTGGAGCTCCCTCTCAAGGGAAACTCGCATGGCCTTCTGTTCATCAAACATGAGATCTCTACAAACCATTGTCCTCCGACTGGTAGGCAAGTACACCCAATACTTATGAGGTGTATGAGTGTACCCCACAAGTATCCCCAACTCTATTGTCCGCTCCAGCTTCTTCTATGCATCCTTGGTCACATGGCAATATATCGATGAGCCAAAGATCCTAAAGTGACCCACATTTGGTCTCCTACCGGAGAAATCTTCCTTTGGTGTCTTCATCCCATGTATACGATGCGGGCTTCTATTCTACAAATATAACGTTGTGTTGCATGACTCAGTCCACAAGTGAAGTGGTAGGCCTTGGTCATGCAACATCGCCCGTGCTACCCCTATAATAGTTTTGTTCTTCCTCTCTACCACCCCATTATGTTGTGGGTTATGAGGTGTTGTCCACTCCCATTTAATTCCTTCCGCTACATAGAAGTACTTAAACTCTTGAGAGACATATTATCTACTATTTTCGCTTCTCAAGGCCTTGATCTTCTTCCTTGACTCTTTCTGAACCAAAGCTTTGAACTCACAAAACTTTGAGAAGGTTTGGTCCTTCTTCTACATGAAATAAATCCAGCATTTACAATAATAATCATCAATGAAAATCACAAAATAACTTTGCTTCATTGTGGATGTCGTCGAGAATGGTCCACACACATCAGTATGAACTCACTCTAAGATAGCCTTTGCTCAACTGTCTCGATCATGAAAGGAAGACTTGGTGTACTTTCCCAAGGTACAACTTTTGCATATGTCAACTTGCTCAAGTTTACCTTTGGGAAGTCTTGTAGATATCTTTTGCATTATCTTCAAAGCCCCATGATGCAAATGGCCCAACCACCTGTGCCACAATTCACAAATGTCTTGGATTTGCACCAATTCTGCATTTGTACTCAATGTTTCATAATCATCTACCTCCATTTTATAGAGATTCTTCACCCGAATCCTATCCTCTTGGTCTGACCCATGGCTATGTGTCTTAGGAACACCTTTCCTTTACTAAAGACAACATCATAGCCTTTGTCCTCCAACACCGCGACCGATACCAAGCTCTTCTTCAGTCCTAGCACATACATCACATCTGTCAAGGTGATAGGAGGTCCATGATCCCTCTTAAAAGTAACCGTGCCCACTTTTAAAACACTATACCTTCTGTCATCACCCATCTCTATGCGCATCTTGAGGTTTTTCTCCTCCAAGGAACTGAATGAACTTTTGTCGTCGATCATGTGGAATGAGGCTCCACTGTCAAGGTACCAGACACAACCCATCATCGATGACACCATCCATGAGATGAGGTTAATGTCCATTTTGAACTAAGAGGTTAATGCCTCACCTTCCAATCCTACCTAGGATCCCTTCTTGGATGTCTTCGATGGGAAATTAGTTGCATAATGTCCCATCTCATGACAATTAAAGCATCTCACTTTAGACTTGTCACCCTTCTTCCCTCCATGAGAAGAATTTTATTTGGAATGGGAAACCTTCCCCTTCCTTTTCCTTGCCTTACTCGCTAAAGCCAGGTTTTCTTCATCATCATTCTTTGATGAAGAACCATCTCGTGTGCTCCTCCTGATCTCCTCCTACATAAGATCTCACCACAGTTGTTCCCAATCCAACAGTTTCTCCCTTCCATTCATAGAGTCCTGGTAGCTATTCCAACTCTTTGGAAGGCCAAGGAGAGTGAGGCTCACCATATCATCATTGGCAGTAGTTATTCCCACACTGTTAAGCTCATCTCTGCAAGTGGTGAGCTTGTTCAGATATGTGGAAATAGTATCGCCCTTCTCCATCTTGATTCTTTGAAGCTTATCCTTGAGTGCCAATTTCCTCTAATTTCTATTGTTTTGGTAGAGGTCCTTTAATGTCTTCCACATTGAAAATGGAGTATCCTTTCCATGGAGACTCGAGACAATATGGTCTCAAACTCCCTCAAGGATGATCTATCTCGCCTTTGCCACACACTTCTTCCACTCAGCCAACTCTTGTGCATTAGTTGAAGCTGGCTTTGGGATTTCTTTATCAATGAATTCCTTCAAGCCATTGTCTTATAATACAGCCTCCATTCTATCTTTCCATGCTATGTAATTCGAGCTACCTTCCAAGGCATACTCGAGTCTCAATCCATAGAACATCATTGGCCAACCTTGAAGTATGATATGAATTCGATTTGCACCTGCAACCCTGAACTTCAAACTTCGAATTCTCTTCTCAATATATTTTTCATAGCTCCAATAAACTTAGTTCTGATACCATCTGGATAATTTCTCTACAAATCTTGCTCAGAGACCATGTAGAAAATCTGACGGTAGGTTAACTCGATAATGCAGTATAAATCAAAGCATAATACTATAACCCACTTCTACTATCAATTAGCGGAAGTTTAACGATCAAGCTAAACAATATAACTATAAGAAGAAGACTCAATGAACCATACACATGAAAATACTTTGGGGAAAGCCTCAGCTAAAAACCCCACTATCTGTATTATCATACAAGGTGGAAATACATAGAGATTATATAAAGCCTTAGCTCTCATAGCTATCCAGCTCTCAGTACAATCCTCAAATATGCTCACAGGAAATCCTAGCTTCTATGAAGCCTTATTCTCTGCCCTCCAAGCTATTATTTCATTTCATTGTTCCTCTACGATGATCTCCTTCAACCAAGTGGAAAAACTTGATTTACCAAGCGGATGATCTCATAATCTCACACACTATCAGAACTACACAATCATCAAGGAATGATTCCTTCTGCATGCATGATTTTTCTTTATAAGAAAACACATGCAAGTGATAGTAAAATGTCCTTGTCTTTAATCTCAACTAAGTCTTTCTCAAAATAGACATGCATGAGTTTCTGATGAGGGAATCTTCAGTTAACTGGAGTACACTAGTTGAGTGCATGCATGCATCAACTGACTGTTAACTCTCTATTAGTTCCTCGAATAGTTTGGAACTAATTTAACTGGACTTAACTCAGTAATCTGAGTTAACTAATTACAACTCAAATATAACTCAATCTTATCTCCTTAATTTAAGGCTTATCTCCTTAATTTAAGGGATAACTCTTGCATGACTTCAGAAATACTTCTAACTTGAATTTCTTCAACTAATTAAGTCAAAATAACTTAATTAATTATTCCTAAGTAGATGTTACAACTAAATTCGATTTTAATTCACAATTTAATTCAAGGAAAAATTAAATTGGAATATTCTTATTGCCACATTTCACCACTCTTCCATGCCTTTCTCCCCTGCAAAGATCAGATTTTTTAACTAGCTTTTACATTTCTAATTTAGAAATTAAAAGACTTCTTGTTTCTGCAATTTCAACATGATATATTTAGTGCATGCATATATAAATCATAGAGTGATAGAATAACTTTCCATGTCCAGTTAGTCCAAATAACTAGATGATAAAATGCAAGGTTATATTTGTTCTCTTTTGCGAGTAGTTTATGTCATTTCCTAACTAGATGATTTGATGCCATTTCATAGCATTTTCCCTTCAGTAAATTCATTTCCTAAATAGGAAAGAATTTACTTTCTTGATTAGCTATACATTCGCTATCAATATTCAGAATCCTTCTAGTCAATATAAGATTGGCTTGAAAACCCTAGTGGTCTATCACCCCAGTTGAAAAGTGACAAGAGTATATTGTTTCATCTACTGTAAATATAGCATTCTTACCTCCAAGTTTTTACGAAGCCCCGGGTTGATAAAGTAAAGTTGGTAGCCCAGAAGTTGCAGCATCCTTGCTGCAATATTGAGGCTCGTCAAATATATTTTTTCTTCCCATCCTTATTTCAATTCTTCGAGTTCAACTCTAGATGCAATTTCTAGCACTTCTCCTTTATGCGGTCATCAATGTTGTGGTGGTAGTTACGAGCCTTACACTAATTTGGAGTGGTTGTTGTATTGTTACCCTTCCCCACTTTCCACTTCTTCTCCCCCTCCTTAGAAGCTTCCCAATGCTCTTTTTATTTAAAACCACTTGCCTTCCCTTTCTTTTGGCCTATGTATTATGCCTATAAACAAGCCTCATCCACTATTCTCGACTTGAACAACACCACCTACTTTCATATATGAATATGTATAACCCATATATACTTGAGTATATCTTGCCTCTTGGGAGAGATACCCAGCATGATATCCATCTTCTTTAATTTATTGGTGTGCTCATTTACACTTTACCCCTACCTCTACCTGAAGTATTGTCGTCATATCCACTAGTCATCTACATACCCAATAGGGTATAATTGGAACTTCATTAGTGTTTTGAAGTCCTTCGACTTATTTATTGGTGGATCACCTTCTAGCCTAAGTGTATTTTTATGCATTTCCCACAAAGTTAAGGCATGACCCTATGAATTCAATATAGAAAATGATATTTTATGATTCTCGTCTATGTGGTGAATTCTAAGGTAAACTTCCAATTGCTAAAACTACTAACTAAATTTTAAAGAATTCATCTCACCTTGGTACATTGGTATGACATGAAGTTGACCTTCACTTCCATCTTGAATAAGGATTGTGAATGGGTAATGACACTTGAACTTGGATGCTCTTTTTTTTTTCTTTCATGGACTCCTTCTCTGGATCTTTCTATTCCCCTAATTTTCCTTCAATCTAACCTCTGAGTTAAAACCTACATCTTCTCTAATTCCAAGCTTATTTGCTAGAGTAGTCATTAGGACTATTACAGTTAATATCTATAACATGTGCTTATATACATAAGAATGTCTCATCTATTAGATATTGAGGGTTCTTATAAACAATTTTTTTGGCCATGGTTGTAGAAATTAGGCTGTAGATTCAAAATTTCTCACGAAATTTACTAAATCACAAGACTTGAAGCTACTCTACTACTTTGTGGAAGTTAATTCACAATCTAGAACAAAAATCATATACATGAAAAAGGAAGCATCATACATGCACAAAGATTTATCTAGGGGAAATCAACTGCTCAAAACCCCTTCCTATTTGTATTACATTAATCAAAGAATAAAGATGAATGCATATGCTTTCTCAAGCCTAAGCACAACCTACAAGTGTATAGTCTATCTCTTTGCCTGACTGACTGACTCTGGACAACAGTTAGCCAATTTTCAAGCCCTCCAAGATCTTATTTCCTTGCATTGTTCCTTGAGGAAATTAGCCCCTATTATTTAGGAAATTCCCTCAATTAGATTGTGTAATTCCTCTAGGCCCTTCCTCTGACTACATGCACTACCTGTACACATGGGAATAGCCTACAACTAATAGTACATTGCCTTGGAATCTCCATCTCAACTGGGTAACTCAAATTCTATGCATGCATCAATTATTTTGGGTTGATTGATTAGTTAATTGGTTGATCACCGAGTGTGGTTGAAGTTCCACTTCCACAACTTGACCTCCACTAGTTCCTCTAACAATTAGAACTAATTTAACCTACCATAACTCAGTTTAACTGAAATAGATTGCTACAAATTAGCAATCAATCATATTGAATTAAACTCAAGCTTCCCAACTAAAATTAACTAATTTAATTGAATAAAAAGTGCCATGTCACCTCAGTTAACTACCTCCAAGATTTTTATTGAAATGGAAATTTTAATTTTTCTCTAGTTTGACCAAGGTGTATTCAAACTAAGATTTTCTTGTTGCATTTTCAACAATGGTTGGGGCTTTATGAAGTCTTTCTTGAATAGGCTCTTGGATACCCCGCAACTTCCCATGACATTCCCCAAAGAAACCTACTTTGATACCAATATTATCTATAAATTTCCATGGACATTCCACTAGAGAGTTCATCACAGCATATCTGATAAAAATACAATAAAATCTATACTATGAGGGTTAATTTCCTTAGCTTCAAGATTTGTTACATTCTATATTTACTTATTAAAACTTAAAAAGAAAGAAAATTGACCTTTTTCTGTTGAAAAACTAGCTTATTAAATAAATCAAAGAGCTAAACATTCAAAGAAGAGGAGGCTTCTAATGACACAACTACATTACTTAAGCACAATTGAGGATAGCTCAACATTTAATTGGAAACGCAAGGAATAAAAAAATTTCCCTTACACTACATCCATTAGAGATTAATCCATAATATAATCTATATATAGCACCAAAGTGTAACTAACCCCCTTAAAGAAATGGAGACATGGTCCACATTGATTGGCCTAGTCACATCAAACTCTTTGAATTCTACCTCAACATACACAACAATTGATTATTATAGTTTCCTCCAATGACCAATCAATTCCTAAGTCAACCATCCAGTCAAATATCCAAGTCAATTGTTCATTATCAAATAATTGCCTCTAGAATATCCAGAGATATGGTATACCTATACCCACTTAGTTAGTTGTTCCAGCCACTCCCACCCCCGTCCCCACTGTCCCCCACCAATCAAAGCTCTAGATATTTCAGAGGTGGAATTAACTTCCTTTTACACAACTCCATAATTTTAGCTTCATAAATCCCAAGAATGGCCCTAAATTTCACAAACTTAGCTTTTTTTAATATAATTTGTAAAGATATCAACCATCTTGTCATCTATCATATAATAGATAAGACATAAAACAACATCTTGTACCAAAAGCCTCTAATCATTAGTATGAATCTCCGCATGCTTTATGTTCGTGTGTGACTAGAGTCTTAGCTACCTTAATAGACATGAGAAAAGATTAATCTCATTAAGATTTAGCAAGGGGCTATAACTAGCCCATCACTTAAAGAATTCAATGAAAGCACGTCATACACCAACTTGGCATGCATTAGAGAAGATTGCTATAGGATTCCTTATATCTACCTATGTGGGTGGATGTGCACTGACCTCAATGTCTTATCATTGGTGTGGAGAAGTTTTCATCAATGGAAATGGGTGAACCTTCAAAATAATAATTAGATGGGTTGATGTGGAGGATGATATTTTACCATTAAGGGTTCTATGCAAGTCTATCAGTATAGATTTTGAGCTTCAATTGGTTGATTACTCAAAATATAAGGTCTCAGAAGATGACATTTTTATCTCTTATGGGTCTATTGATGTTAATGTATCTAAATCTATAGTCAGTGAGAGCCTTGGGGCCTAAACTCTTTATACTACCAAAACTTTCGATAAGGGTGTTATGGTTAATAGTCTCAACGTATCGGTTTCCCACATGAGGTTCTACATGTGGATTCGAGTTGGAGAGTAGATCATTACTCCAGTTATTCTTTGGTGGCCACATCAAAAAAATGCTAAGGTGTTCAAGTGAATATAGTCAATGTGAAAATTGGATGTTGAAATGGGAGATTCACTAAAATTGAGGCGTAAGTTTCATCAAAAGTATCAAGTCTTTGCTAGGAGAAATTTGGATGTGGAGTTGTGTCAAACCATAATGATCCATGATTAGGGTCATCATTGTGATTTTGTACTTACAATATTTCTATGAATTGGGAAAGGAATAAGAAGTGAAAGGTGATTAAATCATGAGGAGGTGATATTTATCTAGTTTTGGATGAACATATTTGAGTGGATCAAATTGTAATTAGTAGGGAAAGCTTTGGTGGGAAAATTCATCAGTTGTAGAGTTTCAAAGGCATATCTTAATGAATGGATTTATCTACAGTGAGATCCTATTATAGGGTATGGCCTGATATTTCATTTTCTTACAAAATTTGACTCATGTTTATTTTCAAGTGTGACATGGATGCCCTAAAAATTCTAAAAGGTAACTAGTTTCTAAACATGACTTACTTGTACATTAAATCGTAGTTATAATACCCTCCTCCCACATTTACCCACTTTACAAGTTCTCCAACGTAAACATGAGTTGAGTGCTACTATGACATTTATAGAAGTGGGGCCTACAAACCGAAACACATACTGCCACCCCACAGGGACAATAGAACTCTCAACAACCTTATAACCACTCTCGGTTATCAATCCCTGAACTGGAACTCATTTTTAGGTGCTTGACACCCCAACCGCACCCATGAAACATTGTGCATATGGTTATGAGGCTCCACCCGCACCCATAGCCTTCACGCATGCAGTTATGACTGAAATATTCCAATTCTTAGCATGCGGTCATGAGGCTTGTGCCACTTTTTAAGCGATGGCCTATAGGCCATTTTGTAGAAATGCCTGGAATTCTCCAGATTCAAGTTGTTGTCGCTAGGAAAATGACCCTCGAAAAATTTTTCCTATGTCAATTTTGGAGCTAAGGCTAACTTTCGTTTCAAGACCCCATATGTCGTCATGTGGTTTGATTTGATATTTGTGTGTTTTCTCCTAGTGTCATGTCCTCCTATGTTAATGTGTCTAAAGCATTGTCACTTAACAATTAGAATAATTTGAGTTAGTAAGTGTATGGTTAAGTGAACTCATGTTTTGTCTTGACTTAGAAACCTACCTTCTAGTCATGCACACAATCAAAAGGTACACAAAAGCAGAAAAAGCAAATAAAAGGCAAGAAATTCTCTCACAAATGCAAAAAGTGCACTTTGAGTTGACAAAGGCATGCTCTTGAGGGGAGAGCATTCCTTCGGGATGAAAAAGTGCACCCTACCTGGGTGCATTCATTCAATATGACCATGTGTGCCCTACCTGGGTGCACCCCTTCGTGTCGAAGACTTGCACCCTGTCCAGTTGCATACATGATCCAACTTGTTGCATGAGGGCACACTACTAGAAAATAGAATTGCCTTAACTCCTTCTTAACTAATCCTTTTATATGACGACAAGTGGCATTCATGCATAAATAAATTTCCATGTAAATTTCTTTAAATAAACTCAGTTAATCATTCTTTCCATCATAATTTCATATGAGTTGAGTGCAACGTTGGAGAATTAAGAAGCCCTTCATCAACCAATGCAATAAGCATGTTTCCATGCTATATGTTAGGTCCCTATACTACTAGTGTAGCCACTTATTTTTATTTTTAGTGTAGCCCCCTTATTGGTATTGTTGTGCACATGTAGTCCCCATATTGTTATTATTGTGCCCCATAGAAGCCCACTATTGTTATTGTTGTTCCCTTACATTATTATTGTTATGTAGGCTTTGATTATATTGTGACACCTTAAGACTCCTATATATAGAAAGGAGGTCTTGTCATTTGCATCATCCAAGAATTTTTCATTTATGTAAGGTAAAGGAGGTTTCCCCCTTGAAGAGGCTAATTTTTAAGTTTTTGATCTATATTTTCTTCTATTTTGTGAGTTGGTTGCATAAAATGTGGTTTCAGAGCTTTGGATTCTAGGGCTTCACTGTTGCAAATAGTTCATCATGGAATTTTCACTATAATTGTTTTCAACGAAGGTGTTGTAGTGGCTACAACCACCCTCCAAAATTTTGGTCTCGCACCCAAATTTCAAAGTCTACTTTGGATCCTGTGATCGATAATCCTTGGTCATTTGTTGGTAAGTTGATTATTTCAAACTCCTCTCCTTGATCCTAAAGAGTTGTCTGCATTCTCATCTTTTTGTAGGATATGTCATTTTCAGGCATAGCGGTTGTTTTCCATCATGCAAAGGGAATTGTTGTCTTGCTTCAAGGGAATTGTGTGCATATGAGTGGTTGTCATCACATAGACATGTTTCACACTCACGTCATCAAGGTTGTTGCATCGAGAAAATTATGTATTACATATTCTAGATGGTCTACATGTCTGTGTGTGATCATAGTCGATTCCTATCAATGTTTGCATATGTTTCATTGATCTCACACTTATCCATTTTCCAAAGAAACCTAGCCTCATCCAGCTTCCCAGAACTATACGCTTTGTTTTTGCAACCATCAAAATTCCTCCCTTACCTATTGAAACCACACAGTGCATAGAGACACCAACCTCCCTTGCCTGTTGAAACCCCACAATGCACAGAGGAACCAACCTCCCTTGCCTATTGAAACAATGCAGCCCGTAGAGGCCACAACCAACACTACTCTCCATAAATGTGCAAAGCAGTCCTGTAGCACTGCACTCATAAAATTGCGCAGAGGTGTCCTCTGGGGACCCCTATCCCGCAGCAATTCTTTAAGACCAGATAGTGCACAGTGTTGTCCAAGTTTTCTTATCAACCTTGGATTCAGACCTTTGGGAAAATGGGCCTCCTAGGGCCTCATTCCAATAGCATCCACTGTCCACTGAAATTGCACAGATCTACCTCTTAGTGACTACAGGAAGAGGTGACATGCTAAAATCGCTTCCAAGGATTTGAGGAGAAGGACCAAGGAACTGAGTAATGGAAAATATCAGGACTGCATGCAAACTTTGTTGGATGCATGATCATCTTGAGGGTAAGTATGGTAAGTACAAAACATCTTTTGAAGTACACCTCTTATTTGAGTTTGTAGGACTGCTTGTCATTATCATATCATCCTGTCCTTAGTAACATGCATGTGTGCAAACATGAAAAGTCACTTTATATGTTGCTTCTACATGTCATGCTTCTTTTTCACTTGTTCAACCAATTGTCATCTTTTTCATGTTGATTGCTATGTCATGCTTGCGACCATGTTCTAGTCGTGCACAAGGTCTTTGTTTCATTTGTACATGTCGTGTTCACTATGAAATCATCTTTTGCACTCACACACAAAGTTGTATGAACTCTCATGCAAGGGTCTTTGTGGTCTTTCGACGATCTATCACAAGTGTCCCCCTTGTCACTCGCACCATCGGTCAATCATGTTGAACATGTGTGCCTTGATGATTTTAGGCGTCTTGTCATCAAGTCATGTGACTGTGTTTTCAAGGTCGTGTATGCACATTTTCAATCGCTCACACACTTAGTCGTTTTTTTGAAGTTATGACAACCAGATCACCCTCTAATAGTTAGACCTTCACGCCAACATCAACTCGACTGAATTTCACCCAAAATAGCATAGAAGTACCCAAAAATACATTCCAATCTGTGTTGCCTGCAAGCTGATCAATTAGCGCTCCTGCTGGTCAACTAGAGAGTTTGACTGGGCAGTCCCCTGAGATTGAATCCCCTCAAAAATTGAGTAGAGGCTGCAGACCATTCCCTTTCCGCTGACTGAGAAAATTGTGCAGATAGACTAGACAGACACCAAGTGCCATCCCTATCTCCCTCAGAAAATTGCATTGTTTTTCTAGCCAGCCCACTAGTCAGTCGATTGGCTACTCACCCGAAAAACTACACAGATTTCATGATAAAGCCCTCTGCTTCCCAGCAATCTGCTCAGCTCAGAAACTACACAGAGGTGGTCAGCAAGTCAACCTCCTAGCATCAACATGGTTTTTTCCACTAGCAGCTCTTGCAGCTCACTCCTAGCTCTCTTTGGGAACTGCACAATTTTCGCTGCCAAGCTCCCGCTCCTTGCTCCCTCCATAAATTGCACAGATTTTGTCTACCTAGCCTTCCTGAAACTTGGACTTCCCCTCCCAAAAATTGCACAGATTTTTCATCCAACCAAGCCAAATCCTGTAGACAGTCATTGTGGATCCAGAATGTTCGTCACTGTCTCCCAGTGACTTCTGTGCAGTTTTCACCAGCAATGCTCAAAGCCTCCATCCCAGCTCGAAACTTGCCTCGTGTCATTTCATAACCTTGTCTTCTCTCCTGGTCACCTACATCTGAAATGACCATGCATCATGGTAGACTAGGAGGTTTATGGATTTGATGTCATCTCATCATGAGTGACTGTAGAGACAAGTACTTGAATAAACATGGTGCGATGACACATGCGATGAAAAAGGGGAGTATATGCAAAAGGACATGTGTTCACGAATGGACAATCATGTAAAGATGTGTTCATGAATCGACGATCATGCAAAGTTGTGTTTGTGGATGGATGGACAGACGAACATGCAAAGATGTGTTCGCGGATGGATAGACATACAAACATACATTTTTCACAAACAGATGAACATGTCAAGCATGCCAACATATAAGAAAGGAGCAACGTGCAAATTCAACATCAAGCGATCCCAACAACCATCGAAGACTCAGTGCACCTTACCATGCAGAGGTGAATTTGTGACACACCATGATGACATCCATCAACCAGTAGTACTGCAACTCAACATGCACACTAGCAGTAGCACGAATGTACCAACACTATCATGTCGAGTCTTGTCATGAGTCATGTCATCCAAATCACTACTATGGGCCATATTGTTGATCAATGTAATGTAACGTGGAAGTCCAAGAGACCCACTTGTCATATAAGAGTCATGTAGAGTTGAAAGGTCATGTAAGTCAAATAGTCATGAGGGAAGTCGAACAGTGACAAGGATCAGTTTCACCCTTGGCTATGCAAGGAATTTTCACCTTGGCTCCTCCCACATAGACTTAAGAGTCTCTAATATTTTATTTGAGGAGTAAGTAGTGGCTCCAACGCCCTCCCATGGGGTTAGTGATGTATGGTGTATTGATGTGTCTTGGAACTTTCACTTAATTGAGAAGCCTGCTAACAGGCCAACACATTTTCACGCATGTGTTGTAACTGTTTGTAAGGTTCATCCTGAACACTTCTAATGCATGTTTCTTTAACCTTTATTTAATACTTGGATTCTTTCAATTGTTATAATACATATATATTAATGAAAAAGTGTTGTATATGTTATTAACATTGTCCTTCTTGTGTTGGTCACCTCCCGGACATCAAACTGAACCTTTCACGTATACTTTCTATAACGCCTGTCGCACTTGCGCAGATTGCCCGCTGATTGTTGTATGTGCTATCTTCCCTTGTGTTGTGATTGTCCCATCCATGTGGATTCCTCCTCTAGAAGTTGTGCACGTCTTGTGATGTGTGTTCCTAACAGAGTTGGGTTTCCTCCCATCCAACTTGGGACTCACTCCCACCCTTCCTCTCTCCAGTGAAAGAACCTTGACACAAGTAACACTATCAATGACCAAGCATAGAAACCTCGCCTACTCAAAGACAAAGCAAACCACTCTCATATGCTGACAAGCAAGAGCTGAGGCAAACATTTAAGATATTGGCAACCAGGCCATCATACTAGATGAGACTCCCACACCAAACAATGTGAGGTCTAGTTGGGACTTCATACCGAGCTGATCCCCTGAATATTAGCGGATTCAACACCATTAACTGAAGGTTCAAAAGCTGATATTGTTACCACAAGGAGCTGAAAAATTGATGAACTTCATGTAAAAAATTTAGATCTTTGTTCCCTATATTTTCATAGATATGGTCCAAATAATTTAGGGCTTTTGCATGCTCCAGAATTTTGTCTCAAATAGGCGACCTTGGGAAAATAGTCATATCTTCCTCTGCGAGCATAGGATTTGAATTTTGTAAAAAATGGCTGAAATTGCACAGACTATAGTATATTTTGTATCATTTTGAGGGTCGAAGGTCGAAACAGTGACACGTGGCATTCTGTACAAGTTCACTCTATAGAAAAATTCCATAATCAGGTCATTGTGGGAGATTGGACATAACTTTATCTTGAAGAATACAAATTTGGTTTGACTTGTGGCTTTGGAAAGAAGACTCTCAACACTACTGCGGAATCACAAATCAGACCTTGGAAATCTCAATTTATAGAGATACAACTTATTCAATATCGAGCTCCTATAAAGCAAGAAAAAGGTGTGTATTGTTTTTTAATTTTCATCATTTTTGTTTGAAAAATCAGTTTGAAGTGATTCGAGGGGCATAATGAAGCATAAATACTATTGTTTGATTCAAAAATGACTTGAAGTAATAAAAATGAAACACCTAGTAAGCAACCAGAAATCTCTACTATGACACATGAAGAAGAGGAAGAAATGCAACATGATATATCAAAATTACGAGACCAAGTGCAACAAATTTTTCTCTCACAAAGAATAACCAAAAATGAAATGGAAGCTAATATGGATGCTTTGAAGAATGGAAAAATATCAAATGGAAGGTTTGAAGGATGGATTAAAATCAGAAATGGAAGGTTTTAAGGATGGTTTAAAAGCAGACATGGAAGGTTTGAAAGAAGGTTTGACAAAGTTGCTACAAGAAATGCTTCCTAATGGCGAAAAGATATTAGATGAAACTCATGATGAGAAAAAGAAAACATTAATCATGATTTCATATACTCTAACATTGGATTAAAGACCCACGATATTCGAAAGATAAATATGAGTAAGTTTGATGGCAAGGATATGGTAACATGGATGTTATAGATGGAGCAATATTTTTATCTCCATAATGTGCAACACACACAAAAGGTACACATTGCAACTTTATATTTAGAAACCAATCAATTTGTACGGTATCAATGGCTTTGTTATCATAAACCACTTGTCACTTGGTCAATTTTTATGGAGGAAATGATAGCACATTATGAGGAGACAAAGAGCACACCTTCTTTAGTTAATTGATAAATCTCAAACAAAAGGGTTTAACGGAGGATCACATTGAGGACTTACAAAAATTGAATACAAGGGTAAATGATATTCCAGAGGAACATAGGATTTATGTCTTCATAGGGACTTTAAAGGATAAAATTCAACATGAGGTTCACCTTTGGGAACCTTATTCATTGGAAAAGGAATTCAGGGTGACAAGAAAAGTTGAAAGAAAAATTGTGGAAGCAAGGAAGTCTACCACTCACAACTATAAAGATGGAAGTGTTGTGTCTCCTAGATTTCCACAAGCTACAAGGTTGACACCAAAACAATTGGAAGAAAAAAGTGAAAAAGGGATTTGTTACAATTGTGATAGAAAATACACTAAAGGTCATAAGTGTGCTGAGAAGAATATTTTTTACATGGATTGTGAAGAGGAGGAAGAAAAGGAACAAGAAATGTCAAAAGAAGAGGATATATACTAGGAACCAACCCTAGAGAAAGAAGAAATGAATCCGACCATATCTTGTAATGCATTGGTAGGAATTACCACTCCTCAAACTCTCAAGATAGAAGGACATATCAAGAAGAAAAAGGTAATAGTGCTTATTGATTCAGGTAGTAGCCATAATTTTATTCATTGTAAGATAGCCAAGGAATTGAATTTCTTCCTATATTCAGCACCAGAGTGTCAAGTGACGGTTGCAAATGTAGGAAATGTAAATTGCTCTGGAAAGTGCCATAATATCAAGCTAACCATGGGGGAATATGTATTGAATAGTCCAATTCTTTCCATTCCAATGGGTGGTGTTGATGTTGTACTAAGAGTCCAATGGTTACAATCTTTGGGTACGATAGCTTTTAATTTTCAAGAACCTTTCTTGAAATGTTTTTGGGAAGGAAAGCAATTTGAATTAAAGGGTATTGCAGGGAAACCATCCACGGCTTCGGCTAATGGCAAATAGTAGGAGCAAGACCATGAACTGGCGATTGGGTTCTAGTTATGCCCGGCTAACTGAGCTTTCGGTTCTTTGTAAAGATAGAAAGGTAAGATCAGCGTGCTGAGGATGGATGTTGGATCATATATCGGATCGATCAGTTCGGAATCCAGCAGTCGCAGGCAGAGCATAGCGGGGCATCCAGCTTCAGGCACCTCCCTTCACGCCAATAGTCCAAGACCAATTCTTCACGTTTGTGTAACCAATTACCCTATAACTAATCTCTACACGTTGAAGTCTTTCTGTTAAGGATCAAGGCTCGATATCCATTATTGACCGGGACTTTCTGTTTGATATCCTTTCAATGGGACCGATAATAACTACTATTCTATCCACGCAGGTCTGTTCGTAGTGGGAAAGATTATAAAGAGTGAGGGAGTGAGGAAGTTAGGTATACAGATAGCCTTTTCACCATCCCACCAACGTCAGCAAGCTCATAAGCAAGCCCTATACTGGGATGGCCCACAGATAATCAATCTTTAGCAGGTCAGGTAATGTAGTCAGGCAGGCCACGCCCATATAGCTCCAAATAAGGACAGATAGTACCATTCGTCAGTAAAAAAAGGAAAAAAGATGACCTCCCCTTTGGTTTCACTAGGTGGATGGGGGGCGTCGGGAGAGCGGCTTCGCACCTTGATTGGTCCCACTCTGTGGGGGGGAAGTGGCAAGAAAGTGCATTTGAATTCCCATTTAAGCGGTTTCTCACTTATATGTTAACCTCATTTCTATTCTCTGGCCAATCGTAGTCTGGTTATCCCCAAGGGTTCAAGGAGAGTGTAAGCGAAAGCAACCCTTCCTCCTTTTCAGGAAATATTCTTTCAAATAATAGAGATATGAGGAATCATAGTGTACATCAACCTATTAGCTCTCAGAACTACTTCTCTCCTGAATAATGGAACCATAGGAGAGGAGAGAATATGAACACTTTCACCTAAGAAGTACTTATCTCCTGAATAGATAGTAGGAAATATAAGGGCGAACAGGGACATATAAGTGCGTAAGGGTAGGAAGTACGTAAGGGTAGGAAATCTAGAAGCGTAAGGGGTATAGTAACTTGCCTTCTCACGCCAGTGGGAAAATAGGGGAATTGGTTCTACCACTTTCTATCCTGTCACTTTAAGATCTCCCATCAGCCAAAGGAGAGATTCTTTATACTGATCCTACGGAGCTGCTTCCTCGCTACCTTATGAGCGATCGGGTTCATAACTAATTACGGGTTCAGAGCTAATTACGGGCTCAGAACTAAGAAAGTGGTAGGTTTAGAGCTACAAGGATAGATTCTTTAGACTTGTTCCTGCGGAGCTAGTCAATATTGTGGCTTACTATTCAATTACGGGTTCATAGCTAATTACGAGGTAAAAGCTAAGTACGGGTGGTTCCCTGCCTACTAATTACGAGGTAAAAGCTAATATTCTAAAGAAATAACAATGGGGTGTAATTGCACAAGTATACTCACTATAGATTCAAACATCGAAACCATTTATTTCTCCATATCTCCAAAAGGTCTTGGATAGTCATTCCAAGGTATTTGAGACTCCCAAAGGCCTCCCACCTATTCAGGATCATGGTCATGTTATTCATTTGATTCCAAGAAGTGTTCCTCCAAACATTAGACTTTACAGATATCCCTATGCCCAAAAGACCGAAATTGAATGTATGGTTGTAGAAATGCTAGAGGTTGGTATAATTCAACCTAGTCACTGTTATTTCTCTACTCGAGTAGTATTGGTGCATAAGAAGGATGGATCATGGAACATGTGTATGGATTATAGGGAGCTAAAAAATCTCACTATTAAAGATAAATTTCCCATTCCTCCCATTGATGAATTGTTGGATGAATTAAATGGAGTAATTTACTTCACCATGTTGGATCTTCTTTCAGGTATCATCAAATTATAATGAAAACTGAAGGCATTATGAAAACAACATTTAGAACTCATGAGGGTCATGGTTAATTTTTGGTCATACATTTTTGCCTTACCAATCCACTTTCTACATTTCAAGTTTTAATGAATTAGATTTTCAAACTCTTCCGTAGAAATTGTGTGTTAGTATTTTTTGATGATATACTAATCTATGACAAATCTTTGAAGGATCATGTTCAACATGTTGACAGGATGCTCAATCTATTGGAGGAGAAACAATTATGTGCAAAAACCTCCAGATGTTTCTTTGGAGTAAAGGAAGTGGAATATCTGGTTCATATTGTATTTCTTGAGGGTGTTAAGGTAGACCCTAACAAAATTAAAGCCATTAAGGAATGGAAAATCCCCACAGCCATAAAGAATCTTCTAGGATTTCTCGAGTTGATAGGCTATTATCGCAAGTTTGTTAACAATTATGGGAGAATAGTGATCTAGGTGGATATTGGTGGCCACCCACCTATTCCACTTGGACACCATTGTTTCTTTTAGTTTTTTAGTTTCCTTAAATGTAGCACAGTTTACTATTTTTGGCAGTTTTTAGGGTCCTGAACTTCGGGAGCTGTTTTGAGGGCCTAAATGACGATTTTTTGGTAATTTTCCTTTATTTATCCTAACATTTTTTCTTCATTTCATTGGGTGCATTTGAGCTTGCTCACCCTTTATTTCCTTTTCTTTTGACAAGCAAACTATATAATTCTAACCTTATAGCTTCCAATGGCTTAGATTAAACTGATGAGCTCATTTTTATTCCCTGCCTAACTATTGATTTGCCAAGGTTAAATAGTTTGACTAGATATTTATTCTCTATCTATCAACATGAAATTTAAAGCATGAATGAGTCAAGCTTAAGCTATTTGGCCATCATGGATTGTGGCATTTCTAACAAGTTGCACACAACCTTATTTTGCATAGTAAAGTAAAAAATAGTGGCATATGAATTTGCACACTTTCATGATCTGTTTTATTTATTTTTGGGGTTCATAGTTTCATTTTTATGATATTTTCCTTTCTTTTTGTCCTTTGATTATTCTTTTTGAGGCCAAACCCTCTTTACATTTTTTAATTTTAATATGGAAAACATTTAGCAAAAAGAAAAATTATGTACAATATTACAAGACTAACCATAGCCAATTCAAAATTGTGAATCCTATTATTATAGGACCCTAACAGTGGCTCCACATGGGGATGGCATTTCCTGGTGAAATGTCAAAAACTTTAAGATCAATAGCCTTTGAAATTGTGACTGTAGTTAACCTGTAAACTGCTCTTCTGTGATTCTGTGATTCTGCCTTATTCATACTTATGATGGTGAACCCTTCAAAGCTCATGGCCTTCTCTTTGGGCTTCAACTTCAAAAGATTACCATCAATCCAATCTAAACTCTACAATGTTATATACAATCAGTAAAGTAAAGTGAACTATTGTTAATCTATTGATAAGTAATGCTTCGGCATTCTACCATTGACAGGTCCTCCTGGTAGACCTGATCCATCTAACTCTCTCAAGAAAAATGCATTACTACCTCTGTAAACATAAATGATATAAGGGCCTTGCCATAGGAAATCAAATTTTCCATGTTTGCCCTTATCTTCTCTTCTAGAATCACATTTGAGAACTTTATCACCTATGTAAAAATCATCAGCTTTAGTCTTCTTGTCAAAAATCTTTTTGATTTTATCCTAGATCACTTGTGATTTGACATAGACTTCTTCTCTAGTTTGTTGCAAGTGTATTGTCATTATTTATCCTCCTTTGGATATCATTTGGTTCTACCTGAAATGATTGAATGATCTTCATCACTGGTACTCCTAAAGAGGATGGAAAAACAACATCTATCCATATACTAATTGATAAGGAGATGTACCAAAGGATTTTTTGGTAGTTAGTCTGTTTGCCCATAAGGCATTTACAAACTTTTGTTCCATGTCTTCTTGTTCTCTTCCAGTACTTTCTTAATGATATTGACAAGGCTTTTGTTTGAGGATTCTACAAGTCCATTACCTTGAGGGTAATAGGTAGTGGAATGATGAAGGGTAATGTGATATCTATTACAAAAGTCTACCATTTTATTGGACTTAAAACTAATTGCATTATCAGTAATGAGCTTTTGGGGGGATCCAAATCTTGACAAGATATTTTTTTCAAGGAATGAGATATTGATAGAGTATGTGGCTTTTCTAGAAGGGATGGATTCTATCCATTTGGTAAAGTAATCAGTGGCTATCAAAGTCCATTTATGTTGGGCTGAGGAGGCTGGGTGAATTTTCCCATTGAAGTCTAAACCCCATTGTTAAAATGGCACTTCTGTGGATACAGGTTTGAGAGGTAAAGATAAAAGCTTCCTTTTATCCTCAAATATTTGGCGCTTATGACAAGAGGTCACATGTTTCTTAACATTTACAAAAAGAGTGGGCCAGGAAAAACCAACCCTTAGAATCTTTCCAACGATTGTTTTCCAATACAAGTGTCCTCCACAATCTCGTGCATGAAATTCTTGCATAACTTTGTCAGCTTCATCTTTCAGTAAACAATTTAATAGAATGCCAACATTGTCTTACCAAAATAAAGCATTATCTATGATACAATATTTCATTGATTTCATTTTCAAAAATGTAGCTTTAGTTCTAGATAAACCAGGAGGAGCTTGTAAGTTTAGTAAGACAAATATGATATCTACATACCAAGGTGAATTTGTAAAAGGTTCACTCATTTGTGGAGTCACCATGACTTCCTGATCATCTGGAGCACCAATAAAATTTATATCTAAGGCCTGACAGTTTGATTCAGCCATGAGTTTAGCTAAACCTTGGCCGTTGATAAGTTTTGTAGGCTTTATTTCTAAGTCATATTCCAAACTAGTGGCAATCCATTTGCCTCTCTTTCCATCAGGCCCATTTTGTGTCAAAATGTCCTTTACTACTGAATTTGGAACATAAGCAAGGATGTGTGAATACAATATGTACACTCTGAAATCTTGAATAGCCTTCACTAAAGCTAGTGCTTGTTTTTCCATTATGTTGTACTTTAGTGTTGCATCTCTTAAAGATTTACTTGAAAATGCAATAGGTTGCTCATATCCTTGATGATTCTTTTGCAACAAGACTGTTGCAATAGTATGTTATGAAGCAAAAGAAAAAATTATAAATCCTTTTGGAAATTAGGACTTATGAGGACTACAGTTTTGGTAAGGGCTTCTTTGATGGACTTAAAAGAATGTTTAGCTTCCACTGTCCATTTAAGTGTTGAATCTTTCCTTAACATATTATTAAGTTCTCTAATTAATTATGGTAAATTTGAAATGAATCTTCTAAGAAAAATTATTTTGCCTAAAAATGACTGTAATTCTTTGATGTTTCTAGGATGAGTAGATTGCCCCTATTCTAGCCAGATCTATTCTTATTCCATCTTTGGATATAATGTGTCCCAAAATTTTACCTTCTTCTAGACCAAAGAGTGTCTTTTTTGTATTTAAGGAAATACCAAATTTTTTGCATTTAATGAAAACTCTTCTGAGGTGATCTAGATATTCATTATCAAATTTAGAAAAGGTTGTGATGTCATCTTGGTAAACAACTAGAAAGTCATGGATTTCTTTGGCAAAATGTATATCCATAGTTCTATGAAATGTTTCTCCTGCATTCATTAATCCAAAAGGCATCTTCAAATACATGAAAGTACTACAAGGAGTAGTAAATGCAGTCTTTGCTTGGTCTTCTGGTTGAACTAAGATTTGGTTGTATCTAGAAAATCCATCAAGCAATGAAATTTTGGATGAACCTACTACCCTCTGAAGAATGTAGTCCATTTTTGGGAGAGGATAGTTGTCTTTTAATGAGACTTCGTTCAAGTTTTTAAAATCAACATAGAGTCTGATTTCTCTTGTTTTCTTGCTAGTAGTGGCTAAGTTTGAGACACAATTTGAATATCTAATGGGAGCTATGATTTGGGCATTATACATCATTTTTACTTCCATTTCAATTGATGGCATAAGAACTGGATTAATTCTCCTAAGCTTCTATTTAAAGGGTTTACGATCTTCTTTGATGGGTATCTTGTGTTGAATTATGCTAGTGTCATAAGACTTAAGGTCTTCATAACTCTAGGCAAAGACATCTTGAAACTCTTTGAACAAATTTATATATTTAACCTTTTCACTGGAGGTAAGGCTTTTGATATTTTAATGAGCTTAGGTTTTTCTTCATTTCCTATGTTACATTCTTCTATATCTACTCTTAAAGGCTCCATTTTTGGTTTCCTAGCTACATCATTTGAATCAAACAAATCTTCTAATGGGACTAATCCCTTAGGCAAAAAGTTATTTTTAAGGTTCAAAATTTTAGGATCAACATTCATTATTTATTTTATTTCTACATTTTCTAAGTTATCTATTTCTACTTTAGTGAAATTAGTGGGTTTACCTATATCTAAAATATTTACATCTATGTCACTATCTATGTTATTTTCTATTGTACAGTCTGTATCTATATTACAATTTTGAAACTCACCTTCAGCATTCATGAAATCATAAATTTGAGAATCTTGTGAGGAAATCTACCAATATTTCAAATTGTCAGGTATAACAAGCTTATGTCTCTCTTCTGCAGTGTACTAGTGGTTGGGCTAAAAAGGCAATTTGCAAGTACTAGCAAAAGTGGCCAGACTGTGAGCTTGCATATTTTGTTTCCTAGGAATCGCAACAAAATCTGTTTCCAGAAGGTCTTCAACCAAATCTAGGATAGTCTCTATATATTGGCCAAGTTTGGGATTATTTATAGAGTATTTACCTTTGATTTGTTTAATAATCAACTCTGAGTCTCCCATTATAGAAACTCTCTTGGCTCCAAGTTTTCTAACCATTTGTAGTCCTGAGATTAGAGCTTCATATTCTACCATGTTGTTTGTGCATTTAAATTTTAATCTAAATGCATGACCTTCAAAATGATTATTCTCCATATTGTGAATCCACACTCCTGCACCTGCTCCTGGTCTATTCACAGATCCATCAAAATCCAAATCCCATAGGGACTCGTGAAAAATGTTTTCACTATCAGGAGCTTGGTATTTTTCTTCTACTGCTGTGATTTCATTTTTGTCATGTTCTGAATTGTACAAGATGAAAGAGTCCATATCAGAATGCATGGAGTATATAGGGAAATTCTGGGGTTTTTCTGCACTACTCACCATGTATTTCATTAAGGTCTCTCTATAAAGTTTCCTTTTTTGATAAAAAACAGATATGGTGGCATATGAAATATGTAACTATAAGGATCCCTGCAATTTTTCTCCCCTTGAGCGAGATAACAACATTCCATACTTGGGTGGAATGTCAACAACTACTATGTCCATGACAATACTCTATACTGGGCACTGGACTAGAGTTACACGCAAATCCTTAATCATGCCGAGGCATTTAACTTGGCTAGAGTCAAAGGAAAATAGGTCCTTATATGGTCTGGTGATATCTAAGTTTAGTCTCTCCATGATTGCTTTTAGCATTAAGTTATGGGATGCCCTTGAGTCTAGGATAACATTATGTAAGATTTTTTCATGAATATTCTAGCTAATGTAGAAAGGAGGGATACCCCCTTGCTGATGTGTGCCATTTACTTCAGGACCAAACAATAACTTAGGTTGATCATCATTCAAATTGACAACATCCTCTCCTTCACCTATATTCAATGTTTTAGTGATTTGTGATCTATATGATTTATTTTTTACTAGCTCAGTCAAAGGAACTGATATTTTCTATTTTGATATCTCAATCTTAATGTTGAATGGCAATTGAGTTTTATTTGATTGGATGAAATATTCCTTAGCAAATGTGGTCTGTGTGTTTTTATCTTCTTTTTCAGTACTAGGAACTTCAGTCCGTGTTTCAGCAGTTTTGTTTTGAATTCTCTTATTTGGAATGATTTGAGTAACCGTTTCAATTTGAGTTTCAGATCAAGTTATATCTACAATTTGTGGACTAGAAGTCTCCTGAGTTCCCTTAGGGAAGATTTGTAGGATTTTGTTCATTGGAGCTTCTGTTATATTTTTATTTTGGGTTTGGATTGATATCTTAGTGGGAATTTCATTATTCTTTTTACTCCTTAAGCTGTACTGTTTGTGAACCTCACATATGGCAGATTCATAGCCCTATTTAAAGTCAAAAGACTCTCCAGATTCTAATTGCAATTGTTGCAACATGTACAATTCCTGTTGTTCTTGAGTAAGAAAAACAACATCTTCATTTTTAATCCCTAATAGATTTATCTAGGTGTCATCCTCTCCCTCATGGTTTTGTGAACCCTCAACGTAGTTTTCCTGGAAAGGTGGTCTAATTTACTGATCTGGTATAGAATTCTTTGTAGTGTTAGGATTCTTCCTAAAGTTGGGGTTTCTTATTGGGGGTGGTTATTGATTCTCCCACAAAGTTTTTCTTACCACGTTTTCTAATCTATCCATTATTCTTTCCACACTCTTTGCTAAACTATCTATTTGAGCATCAAAAGTTGAAGTTTCCTCTTTAATGACAACTCTTTTTTCAGTTCTCATCCTAGATTTCTTAGCTAATAAATTGGCTTCTACACTAACATCATTACTTTGCATTTGTTCCAATTTTTCAGGGTTTCTTTCCCTTAATTGGTATGACATGTCAATGTCAAAACCATCAGGGAATTTGATGAGTGCTAAGTCTGGTGGAGGCTTAATATTAGCATGGATTGCATTGTAGATGCTATTGAACCTAGTATAAAATCCTAAACTGACTCATTAGGAGCCCTTCTAATGTTATCATATTCAGATAGTATTTGTAGAGGGTTTTTCTTTCTCTCCCATCAATCAATGAACAATCTATGAAAAGCAACTAAATCTGCAATGTGATTTGTAGGTAAACCATTGAACCATTTCTTTACATCTCCTATCAATGGTTGGGCAAATAACCTCATTTTCACATGTCGTTGGGCAGTATACTGACCAGTAGCATCAAAGATTTTGCTTTGGTAATCTTGGGGCATGGCATGGAGCTGTGCTGGTAAAACCAAAGGTGCATATCTGTCTGCCATGGCTGAGATTTTGGTTTAACTAGGGGGAAAAGTAGTGGTGCTTGAGGAAGGGCTTGAAATGGATGGAGATGAACTAGATGAGGTTGAGGTGTTTGGTTGGATATAAAGATGATGAATAACTGGTTTAGGGGAATGAACTATGGTGGATATTATCATGAGGTCGTAGTAAATGAAGGTGTATTTATAGTATCTGAAGATTGTGCAGAAATTTCAGAGGCATCAGTAGTGAGGGCAGCTAATTCAACTGATTGTTGAAGGTAGGCATCATCTAAATGTATTATCAAAGTAGAGGTTAAAGCTTCTAGCTTGCCAAAAGTATCCAACATAAGTTTATCTAAATTTGGATGTATAGGCACCTTTTTTGACTCAATGAATTGAATAAAATTAGGTTCTAACACAGTTTCATGAATTGCATTTTCTAATTTAGTTCTAAACAATGAGAGGTAAAATGACAAATCAAATGGAATATCCTCTAAAGTTGATAATTCCTCAGGGAGTGAATTTGCTTTAACTAACTAACTACTACTCGCTTGATTTTCTACCTTTTTGGGTTTTCATAAAATCCTGTCAGGGTCATCAACTATTGTAGCAGGGTTTGGATCTAGATTTTCCCTAGTATAGTGAGTCTTTTTGGGAGCCACAATTTTATTTTTTTTATTATTTTTTGAAACTTTTTAAGATCAACTCTAAAATGACCTTAAAGGGCAAAAGATGAGAATTAAGATTTCCTTAAAGTTTTATTACATTGAGCATTGAAGTCCCCAGTATGGTCGCCAATATGTTATCACTCCAAAATTTATTTGAGTTGATGAGAAAGAAATGATAGGGGTAACCAAAAACCTACTTTGGAGATTAGGATCTAGCCTTCCTAATTCTCAGAGAGGGCTCTCTCTTTATGATTTAACTTTCTTTTAGTTATTTGATTTTAGGGTAGTTATGTTAGTAGTTGCGTTTTGATTTGGATTTGGTGGTGGGATCACTTACTTAGATGGACAAAGGAATGTTTTTTACCATTGGGCTATGGGGTCAAATGTCAAGCAAACAGGATTGGATCAAGTTCTAAAAATAGTGTCTACAAGGAAGATAGCTGAGTTACTTCAGATCTCAAGGCTATATGGTGAAGTGGCTTTCAATTGGATCCAAAGAGAAATTAAATGTTCCTTAGGCCAAATTATGAATGAAATGAAAGAGGTCAACCAGGATGGGAGAGCAATTAGGATTCTCAGATCTTGATATTAGAAGAAAACATAAAAATGATTAACTATTCAAGACAGAGTGTACTTAAACAAATTTTGAAATAAATTTCTAGTTAATTCATCCACTTTAGGTAACATTTAAGTTTGTGAAATACATAAGAAAATAACAAATTTGACAAAGAAAATACTTCATTGTAATAGCTCAACACATGAATCCTTTAATGCAATCTATTTATTACTTGGTCCAGTCTGCTGACTTGAAAAAATTGGTACAATAACCCTTAGGTTTATGATCAATACAACTCTACAAATGTATAGCAATCCACCCTCAATACTTCGATTTATGAAGCATTTATACAAAAATAATTTACAAAATATCCCAAACTGTCTTGGGAATTAATCTAGGATAAAGAAATATCTTCATGCAAGAAGATAGAGACAGATGTTCAACTGCTCTATGTTGTTCCTATTTATTAGGTTTTGCTATCTTTATGCTCTGATATTTTGCCCCTTATTCTCTACCTTGCTATCAGTCTTCATGTTGGCTATTATTTTCATTATGACCTTTCAATTGATACACTTTTACTTGATACTCTTTCATCTGGCTAGCTTGTCATTATCCTTTGTGTTGTTTTCACCCTCACTGTACATTTTTACATTTTGACTGTGTATTTCTATAGTAAGTCATTCAATTATTCCATGTTTTTGCATCTGGAAATTGGATATTTACCATCTTCCTATATATTTCATCTGCCTCAATGTATTTGGCAAAAGTGGTTTTATTTACAAAAGGCTGTTTTACCTCATGCTGGATGTAAAACAAGTTCTCAAAAGTCTAGTATAGGACCTTGCCAGTAGTCGTCCCCTTCATAGATGAAGTATTTACATGATCCCTTGCCACTTCTCTAATTTTTCTGTTGCAGTCCTCTTGTGGCATTAATTTATCATTTATTACTAAGGGATTTGGTAGACCTTTCTGCCTCAAAACTTCAAACTTAACCATGAATCCATCTATGGCCAGTTGCATGGTTTGGCACTTGTCTTCAAGGTTTAGCATTAAATTCCTCTTGGTGAGGACCCTTTTTACTTCCAATATTGTACCTGTCCTATCAGGTGTCTCCAATTCCTGCAATTCATATTTGTTTTTGGAGTTAAGGAATTGAATGATCCTAATGGCTTCCTCTGGCATATCTCCCAATCAGCCTTAACACTCCATATGGATTCTGTAGCCTCTTTTACTAGGTCAATTTGTTCAAAAATTACTTGAATGGATGGCAAAATATCATTGGCAGAGTCAATGATATTGGTCCATAATTTTTCCTTGGCTTGGCCAAGTGGTTCCTTCAAATTCAATTCCTTCTCCAAACTTTTTATCCTTTCATTCATTCTAGTTGCCTTTTGTGCTTCTTCCTTGTGTATAATTTGGGCAAGCTTATAGTCATTCTCTAGACTAGTGATACTTTCCTTGAGCTTGTTCATCTCTATGGTATGAATGGACACATCTTCCATTGCTTTGACCAACTTACTTGCCTCATCACCAGGTTGATTTGTTGTTGTTGACCCTATTGTTGATGTAGACATTGTAGAAGTTGGTAGGGTTGTAGCCATTGGATCTGTAGGAGCCAATGAAGCTACCAAGGTGGATGGTACTGCAAGAGTAACTATTGGGATAACAGTGGCAGGGGCAGTGTCAAGACTAGCTTGTTTCAACTGTATCAAGTTGTCTAACTCCTTTTCCATTTCCTTTAGTTGATCATTCAATTGTAAAATCAGGTCCATCATCTCCTCCTGGTGAGTTTGTCTCTCAAGGACCTCTTTTGTCTGTGGGTGCTCTGAATGAGGAAATTTGAGTTGCTTTTTGAGAGTAGCAATGTCCTCATTGTTCTTTTTTATTAACTTTTCAACAGCTTTGATATCATTGGGATCATATCCCAGTTCAATTACCAAGTCCTCCAATGACTTGATCCTGTTTTCCTTGGCCTGTGAAGAGGCCTTTTCTAATTTGTATTGTGCTATAATGTTGTCCAATGAACTTTGCAACTTATGTGCAGCCATGGCTTTTCCTGTCAAGGTGGAATAGATCATCTCACATGCCTGCTTGTGGAATTCAATCTGGTCAATGGGATGAACATCCTTGGCCAAAACCTCAAAGTCTATTTTCCTGTAGTCAATTGATGTTTTTGGCTATTGGACTGTAGGCTGCATGAATGACACCTACATTTTACCTATTTTGATGTCAAAGGTTGACATCAAGCTGCTTTGATTTTCTGGTGTGCGTTTGAAGTATTGACCATAGGTTTCAGCCTTCAACTTCTCATTTCTCAACTTAATTTATTTATACCTATCCTTGATGTCCTTTTCTTTATCCACTGGCCTGGTGAAAGAAGAAACCTCAACACTGAGTTGTCTCTCAATCAGTTTAGTGTTAGATGTTGAGGTTTGTTGTGTTTCTCCTGAAGCTGTTGTGCCTTTGCTTCTTTCCACCATTGTATCAGTGTCAATGATTTCCATTGATTCAATGGTGTCCTCCCATTCAGTTACAGGATTAAGCATGGGCCTTTTCCTGAAACTGATCTCAAACTTCTCATCTTTGGTTTCCATAGTTGAACTGGAACCCTCCTCCCTGTTTCTCTTTGGGTTCCTGTCTTCATTTGCTGGAGTCTGTAAAACAGGAGGAATATTCATTGGTTCTCCTAGTTTTGGAACACACAGGAAGGAAATTTCATCAATCTGTTTCTCTACATTAATCAATGTATTTTCTACATCAACTATAGTGTTATCCATGTCAATTAGAGTGTTTTCCAACCATTCTGATTGGTTGGAAAACCTCTCAATGTCTGGTCTGGAATGGTGGATAAAAGGTCCCAATTTGACCTTAATGCTCAACTTATTTATGACTCCATGAGGGTCATACTGCCACATAAAACTGTTTTTGAACTTCATTTGCTGCAAAATCTTATCTGCCTCTGGTCCAGCTTCTCTAGTATTACAAATGAAGGGGCCTAATTGATTTTTCATTTTGAACTAGGTTTTTTTCCTAGCTGCTAGGAAGTTGACTTCATCAGAATTGATAATCTGCCTAAAATATTCTAGGGCAAATATCCTCATTGGGAGGTATTTGGGTAGTTTGTAAGGGGCAAGTTGGCATCCATAAATTCTTATTTCTATGTGGTTCTAGTATAGATACCAATCTCCCACCTTACTGCTCTTGGCCAATTGTAACACCCTTTTGATCTCTTAACTAATTCTAGGCTGAGGGCTACTAGTTAGCATATTCATGACTAGATGGACAAATAAATCAATGAATTCCTTGTAAGTGAATATAGTGGAGTACTTATGGATAAAGGGTGTCCAATAAATAACTGACCTTGGATTTCATTTGGTATCCAATTTTTGGATGCTGACAAGGAATTTATCTTACTGGTAGTATAAAAACATGTGAAATAATACAGATGAGTACTTGAAGACTCTCTCTGAGTGGGTAGTCTAGTGAACTACTCATGCATCCTATCTACTATGAATTGAGCATAGTTGTAAATTACAGCAGGAGACTAGTCTAGGCTAAAGATGGAAAGGAAAGCCAAGATAACCTCATCCACATGCTCATTTGTGGTATATCCTAAAATGCAAGAGAGCATGGTAATAATCTGTTTGCCTCTCTCAGAAAAAATGGTAGCAGCATAAGGCAGACTATCTGTTGGAGTATGGCAGTCCTCTATGATGATAGTTTGGAAAATTTGTGCTATTCTGGGAAGTTCTAACTTGGTATAGAGGTCCAACAAGTCTCCAATAGACACTGGAATCTCACTAGGGCTTGGTTGGACCTACAACATTTGGTTAATAGATTCTACAGTGATGGTAAACAAAACTTGCTTGTCAGGGGAGACAATGGCTCTTTGGCTAGGAATGTAGCAAGCATGAAAGAAGCGGATGATGTCTGGGAATGGGTGTACTTCTGGAAACAAATATTTGGGCAAATTAGACTCCCAAAGGTGAATTTCATCGTTCTAGTTCAAGAATTTGTCCTTACTCCAACAAGGGAAGCAGTATCCTTTATTTGAAAGTCTTTGTCTACTAATGCAAGGTGGTCGATGTCCAGGTGAGTGGTTTGCAGTGGTCTCATGTCTAGAGAGGTTTGGGAAGCCATAATTGGGTTTAGAGATATGAATTACGCTTCTAGTGGTTTCAGGAGTGACTTTTATAAGAACTGGTAGGGTGGGAGGGTAGTTACAGTCTGTAAAAGAAGGATTTGGATTTACAAATAAATTTCTCTTCAATTTAGGTAAGTTTATTTAATTAATTCAATTAATTAAGCTTTCAATTAAACTGTGCATTTTCAAATTGAAGGTTTGTTCTGGTTTTTCCCAAGAATACCTCGAAATCGATGGTATGGCTTGCAAACTGGGTTTAGTGGTGAATGCAGAAGGTATTGTGGCTTTAAATGTCAACTGGTTGCTTTAATTAGGTATCCGGAGCTTCTTCAGGCGGCAAGCGGTGGTCAAACTAGTCAAAGAGGTTTCAAGGTGTCGCAAATGGCTAAGCAGTAGTTGTAGTGAAAAACGAGTGAAAAGACTAATTTGGGGCTTTTTCGGCCTTTTAATGGGTAAAAATCACATTTTGGTGCGGAAAATATAAATGAACAGTGGGAAGTTTTCGGCTTGGGCGGGGAAGTGGTTTTCTGGGCCATTAACCACTTTTAGAGGGCAGGCGGTATATTTTGTGAGCACACGATCTAGCCTGGGCCGCCACATAGCAGAACAACGCCCAGGAAAAACCACGAATCTCGCGTGCTCTCGAGTTGTTATCGGTCAGACGGTGAACCCGCGCAATATGGCTATACACCGTCATATCTGTGGGTAGGAGATTGGAGGGCTATCTCATGGTTAAGATGCACGGAGGGAATCGGGAAAGGGATTTGTGGGGCCGGGGGTTTAATTACATAGAAATGTAATTAATTAACCAATAAAGTTGGGTGTTCAATATAGACATATGGTTAATGAAGGTGCAATCATGGTTTCTGTGGCAGGAGGTTTTTTAACTACAAGAAGGGTTGTTGGGTTAAAAAGGTTTGTCGGGGAAATATGAAATGGGGAGTTAATTACATAATGTGGGGACATAAAAACTTAGGATAAGGGGTTTTTTATGGGTTTTTAGGGGGAAAAGAGAAATTAATAAGCGGGGAAGTGATATTTGTAATGCGGAATGGGTTTCACACTAGGGAAAAGGGGTTTTGGGTAGGGGGATGATTTTTTAAGGGTAACTACTAGGGAAATGAGTGAAACCAAGGGGTAAAGGTCAAAAAGAGGGGATAAAGGGTATTTATAAGTGATGGAGGGATAATGGGGAAATTAGAAAATAAGTATGTGGGGGTATAGTGAAATGAGGGGAAATTAATTAAACAAGCTTGTGAATATCCTGTCTTTCTCACATTTCCTCCTACACTTGAAACATAGGATTAAGCATGATAAATGTGCTTTTGACTTAGCAACTTTGTACATTTGCAACCTTTCTTCTACCTACCCTTTATTTATCCTAACATTTTTTCTTCATTTCATTGGGTGCATTTGAGCTTTCTCGCCCTTTATTTCCTTTTCTTTTGACAAGAAAAATATATAATTCTAACCTTATAACTTCCAATGGCTCAGATTAAACTGATGAGCTCATTTTTATTCTCTACCTAACTGCTAATCTACCAAGGTTAAACAGTTTGGCTAGATCTTTATTCTCTATCTATCAACATAAAATTTAAAGCATGAATGAGTCAAGATTAAGCTATTTGACCATGATGGATTGTGGCATTTCTAACAAGCTACACACAACCTTATTTTGCATAGTAAAGTAAAGAGTAGTGGCAACTGAATTTGCACACTTTCATGATCTGTTTTATTTCTTTTGGGGGTTCATATTTTCACTTTTTTTTATCTTTTCTTTCTTTTTTTCCTTTGATTATTCTTTTAGGACATACCCTCTTTACATTTTTTAAATTTTAATATGGAAAATATTTTGCAGAAAGAAAAAGTATGTACAATATTACAAGACTAACCATAGCCAATTCAAAATCATGAATCCTATTATTGTAGGACCCTAACACTTGTATAAATTTAGATTAGTGGTATCAGAGCGGTCTACTCTTTCTCTATTTTTCTTTGCATGTCCCCAACGAGGTCAGGATATAAAGAGTTAGGGCTCGAACTAGTTGAACCTTTGCAAGATCGACCTCGTAAATCTCGACGGCCTCCCATGTGTTTCCGGGAAAACTAGTGCCTTTTTGATCTGCTAGTCCCACTAAGACAGGTAGCTATCTTAGAAACAAATAATTCAAAGCACTTCAAGGTTTCCTTCATGTATGATAGATAAGAGGGAAGCAAAGAGGACCAACCTGTATCTTCCACTTGGCTCCTTGCTTGTTTCATCTCTCCCTTGATAGAGCTTGCCACTCTCTCCTACTTGTCCTACTTTAGAGAATACCTGTAGAGGAAAAGCAACAAAACACTATCAAAGCATCTCGATCTATGATATCACAAACAATGTAGAATCAAAAATACATTAACCATACAATTGCATCTACAAATAACAAGATTCACAAATACACGATTATATGGAGGAAAACTCAAAGAACTTAACTGATAGTAGAAATAGAAGAGAGGATTACAATCCAGTTGTCTATTCCAGCATCATCCTCCCAGCATGAAAGCCCTCTTTACTTCATGAAAAGCAAGATCACCCAACAATACAATGTTTCTTCTCAAAAAGAAACCAACAACACTTCCTTACAAATTCAAAATTCTAGCCTTTAGATCTCTCAGATGAGGGATCCATTTATAGATATTTTCATAGCGGTGAGTCAGCTTCTGGTTTTTTGATTAGTGTCATTTCACTGATAGTTCTTGGTTCCACTTGGATTTTTCATTGATCTTTTACTCATCGTTGGGCGAATTCAGAGTGGCAAGTGTCATAGAGCAGTTTCTAGAAGATTCTTTCGGTTTCCACTTAGAAAACTATCTCTGCCATTTGTCTACTCTCGACCATTGCACCCCACAGAAGGCTATTCTAGTATGCATCACACCTAGCTAGTGTAGCAGCCAGTATGCATCGCACCCTAAGCATGGAGCAGTCTGTATGGTCTAGTTTTGGCCAGTTCTGAGTGGTTTTTCAAGTGGAACTTCTG
This sequence comes from Pinus taeda, assembly GCA_000404065.3. Classification (NCBI taxonomy): domain Eukaryota; kingdom Viridiplantae; phylum Streptophyta; class Pinopsida; order Pinales; family Pinaceae; genus Pinus; species Pinus taeda. Next base: position 140,548 of record APFE031469930.1, read on the forward strand.
GGAAATGATGTAATCAGTTGACCATGATTATTTAGGGTTTGAAACAAAAATTTTAGGGGTTTAAGAGCCCTTGGTTTATCGACATATGTGATTGGGGTTGCAGTGCCCAAATATGCCTATAACACATGGGGGAACAAAAGAAAGACGAGGTAGCAAGAGATCCTTTCAGAATATTGCTTGAGGAGGCCGTCGAGAAACAAAGGAATGCGATGATGAATAACTTGGCCCAGATCCTTCAACGGTTGCCCACCAGTGGCACATCCACATCCAACAGCCACTCTCGAGGCTCCACACCTTTTCAGGTACAAGTAAACTTTGACATTCCCATATTTGAGGGCCAAATAGATGCAGACGCTATAGATAAATGGCTTAATCTACTAGAAAGATATTTTTATGTTCATGATTTTTCCAGCCGAGAAGACATTACTTTGCTCTTCTCAAAGTCGCCCCCCACATCAAGGACTGGTGGGAAACCTATTGTGAATAGAAGGATGAAAGTATGACCTCACTGCTTTCAGCCACTCCCACTTGGGATTCATTCTGGGATGCCATCAAGGAGTAGTACTACCTTGTCAGGAGTTACGAGGACAAATACATAAAGTGAACCACGCTACGGTAGGGAAGGGAACAAGATGTGCCGGAGTTTAGCAATTTTTTTCATACATTCCACACGAAGTTGGATATCAAGGATTTTGAGAAAGATCTGGTACTCAAGTACCGTGACTACCTACATAGATACATCAAGGACAAGATGGAGTTCTTGGACATCTCCTCACTCAGCACAATGTATAGATACGTTGTTAAGATCGAGTAGAAGTTTAAACAGAAGAAGCTTGACTTTGGATCTGCGAATCCGAAGCAAGGGAAAGGTGCCCCCGAACCATAGAACAAAGGACAAATCCAAGGCGGGATGGCCCAGGAAAACCCACCAAGGCCACAACAAAAGGACAACACTTTGAAGCCGAAGAAGGACATGGGAATGTGGTGTGAGTTCCATAAGAGCTCCACCCACAACACAAGTGAGTGTCGGGCCAAGTAGTCACTGGTGGTCGAGCTTAAGGCTTTAGAATCATATGCATGTTCTGACTCTGAGTCAGAACCTAACAAGGGGAATGAAAAAGGGAAGTGGATTATTGATGCAGAGCCCAATGCCATTGTTGCCACCACAAAGATCGAGAAGGAGGAACCCGAAGATCCAAAGGAGGAGGAGCATCTCTTCTACTCCCAGATGTGGGTAAAGGGTTGCCTACTACAGTTCATTGTCGAAGTGAGAGTCAAAAGAACCTCATTGCAGCAGAGGTCGTGAAGCAGCTAGGCTTACCAACCATAGCACACCCTCAACTGTACACCATCAGGTGTCTTCACCAAGGACAAGATCTGTGCGTGAGCCAACAATGTTGACTTCCATACAACATCAAGCCCTTCACGGATGAGGTATTATGTGACATTGGTCCCATTGATGTTTATGATGTATTATTAAGCCAACCATACTTGTGGAAGTGACATGTTGTGTATGAGTCAAGGCCTTGCGCTATTATTGTTACATTGGGAAATACGTTGTACAAGATATTGGAGGTAGCACCGCCTACCTCCATCTCTCTAGTTACTACAAAGCAATGTAATAAACCCATTTCAAAAGCTGGGAAATTTGTTTTCCTGATGATACGTGCTCAAGGAAAGAAGAAGATGGTGGCCATGACCTCCAGACAGGGCCCCTCTGCATGACAACAAAAAATGGACAAGGTCATGGAGGAGTACAAGGACATCTTCACCTCCCCCATAGGGTACCTTTGCGCTGTCAGGTTTAGCACTCCATCAATCTGACCCCAGGTGCATCGTTACCCAATGGATGAATCTATCAATGTTCCGTTCTAGAAAACGATGAAATCAAGAGCCAAATTCAAGAGCTACTATAAAAAGGTCACATTTGGCAGAGTTCATCGCCCTATGGGAGCCTGATCATGTTGGCACAAAAGAAGGATGGGACTTGGAGACTCAATACTAACTATCAGGCGGTGAAGAAGATCACTGTCTGGAATAGGTACTTGTTCCCATAGATTGATGACCTTTTGGACCAACTCAAGGGAGGAAAATATTTCAGCAAGATCAACTTGAAGTCTGGATATCACCGGTTCCAATCGAACCCTCTGATGTGTAGACGATCGCCTTAAAAGCTAAGGAGGGCCTTTTAGAATGGTTACTTATGCCTTTCAGGTTGACGAATGCTCCTACGACCTTCATGAGGCTGATGGATGACATCTTTTGGCAACTCACCAACTCGTTTGTAGTGGTATACTTGGATGACATCTTGATCTTCAGCCAGAGTTGGGAAGAGCACCTCCACCACATCTGACAGGTTCTCCAAACCTTGAAGCAACAGAAGTTGTCTACCAATTTGGAGAAATGCACTTTTGGCAAGACCTAGGATCAGTATCTAGGATACATTATTGAAGAGCGGGGTGTGCATGTGGATCTAGCCAAGATCCAAGCCATTCAGGATTGGCCCTCCCAAACTACTCTGACAGAGCTTTGCAGCTTTCTAGGTCTTACCAATTTCTACCACAGGTTCGTGTTGGGGTTCTCTCATATCACTTGGCCCTTGAGTCAAGTCACCAAAGGAGGAGTGAAAGAAAAATTATTTTGGTTTGAATCTCAACAAAAGGAATTCACAGAGTTGAAACATCGCCTCTGCTCTACACCAGGTCTCACATTACCAGACTTGCAACAACCATTTGAGATCGAGACGGATGCCTCTAACTATGCTATTGGGGCAGTCCTTACTCAACTGGGGCATCCGATGGAATATCACAGTGAGACACTTTCATACACAGTCTGGAAGTATCCCTCTTATGAAAAAGAGATGTATTCGATTATGCAGGTCTGCTAATAATGGAAGCATTACATTTTGGGGAAGGAAACATTCATCCACACAGACCACCGACCCTTGTAGTTCATATAGACACAAGGGAAGTTGTAGAATGATCGCCATCAGAAATGGTCCACATACCCGCAACAGTTCCATTTGAATATCAAGTACAAGAAGGGAAACACAAATAATGTTGCAAAGTCCCTGAGCCAACCACCGAATCATGGTGTTAGCCATCGTGCTCAACTATTGTGGGCACGAGACTTTTGATTAGACACTTTTCTACAAAAGAGACCCAAAATTCGGCCATACATACCATATGCTCTTGGAGAGTCAGCAAGTTCCATATTTTCACCTCCAGGGTGCTCTGTTATGCCACCTAAGACACCTTTGTGTTCCTTCAAGCAAGCGTGCGAAGATGATTTGGGAAGCACATTATAGTTGGGTCGCTGGCCATTTCGGGGTCGAGAAAATGGTGGCAGTATTGCAGAAGTATTTCTATTGGTCGAATCTTCAACAGGTGATCAGATATTGATCTAGGACTTCAGTGATAGCTCAAAATTCATAGTGTTCAAAAGTGTGTTGAACCTAATCAACCAGATATATCTCCTTGTTCTAATCCCGGTGCCACAAACGGTTTGAAAAATGGACACCGTATCGAGGAGTTATTGCATTTTAAAAATGCCCAGTAAACTGCAAATTTATGAATTTTGGAAATATTAAAAAAATAATATTTCGAGGAATATTCCCTAGAATATTCTCCAAAATATTTGCTAGAATATTCCTTCTAGATGGACCAATCAGGAGTTGACACGTGGCAAGCCCGAAGGCTACCATGTGGCCCTGAATTGGCATGGTAAAATTATGTCGGGGTCAAGCGGGATTGAACCCGTGACCTCCCGTGGGCAAACCAAAGGCTCTAACCATCTCCACTATGCATTGGATCTTAACAACTATTATTTACAATTTATATTTAAAGACTAATAGTTGACAGTTTTGGGATAGACTGCCAATGGTTTAAACCGACAGTGGTCCCTACAGTGTGGTTACATGCCGAAAAAGTCGCCAGCAGCTACGGTTAACTACCAACCCACCAGCACAAACCTTATTGCTAGAACACGTGGTCACATGCGAATTTTCCACTGACGGTTACAGTCCGCTAGCGGTCAAACCTGGGAGACCTCCAAAATTGGTGGAAATTGCCAAATTTAACTCGCGTTAGCTACAGTTTGCCAGATTTGGTGGAGTAATTCTAGGAGAGACTAATTAATTAAACTCAAGAGGCAATTTTCAACCTAAGAGAGGGAAATAAGGGTCTACCGAGGCTAATTTGGGCCTTCTGAAGCCATTGGAATAGTCCAGAGAAGCTACAGAAGCCATCTTCAAGGAGATTTTCGTCCAGGGAGATTTTGGAGCTCAGGGCCACCAGGGGTTGGAGGCTGTTGCAGGAGCTACCAATATCCATTTTCAGCAAGAAAATAGTCGTTACTAACTGTAATGAACCTTATAAATCCAATGAAGATGTTTTCAGAAGCATTTGGATACTTCTAAAGGTCGAGATGCTGAAGGGAAGTTTCAGGCAGCCCAGAGCCAACCGTGGAGGAAGGCCTAAATCGGGGATGCAGTGCTTGTTTTGAGCAAATGAACAGTAATTTGTTGATGTCAGATATGTGCTAGAGATAGTAGCAGAGGTTTTAGATACATTTGAAGCATTCCGAAGGATTTTGTGCCATTAAAAAGCTCATGGAAGCTCAGTGTAGCTATTGACCGAATCATGTCCAAGGGAGCCTAGATCTGCTTGCACAATGAGGAAAGCCATGATAGGGATGTAGATGGTTTTCTAAGCCCATTGGTTTAGTTTAGTAACCTCTGGAGTTGAGTGTGGAACTTGTAAAAGAATTCAAGCCATAATCCCAAAGAGCCAAGTCAAGTTGACAAGAGCTCACGAAGACATAGCCCACGAGAGCGGGGTGAACTCCTTATTAAATTTGATGTTATGTGTGATTTTTATTTGTTGCAATATATTTTTGATATATGTGTTTAATATCAGAAGAAACAAATCAATTTAAAGCACTTAAACAAATGAAAACAAACAAACACATACACCTGTTTCAAGTACATAATTCCACAATTGTCAACATAAGCTAGATCATGTTTGTTTAAGCTTTGGAGTGGGAGGTTCTTGTAAGCATGAAAAGTTGTTTAAACCCTTGTTTCAAATCAAATGGTATCAGAGCAGGTTGCTTGATTGATAGAGCAATCTATTTGCTTGTTTGACTTGAAAGGTGTTTAAACAGTACAAAGGATTTCACTATTTGATTATTTGTAAACTAACTATTGTTTGAGTTTGCAAAGGTGAAGGGAAAGCTACTAATAGCTAAGTCCAAGAGAGGACAAGAAGGAAGAAGGGCTGATCCGGATTTAAATAGGAACGCAACAAATTACAGAGATAACCATATACACAAAGATGTAGCGGAAATAGTACTTCATTTCATTAATGGAAAATACTGAAATATGCTTACAACCAGAAATTGAAATAAACGATCTAGGGCGATGGTAGCTTATCTCTGAGAAGAGATGTGGTGGCTACATGCCTCTGAACTATTCTGAACTATGTTATAATGAGGCTCAAAGGCCTATTTATTGTAGAGAAACAATGTAAAACCCTTAATATTCCAAAAGCTAACCCTAGAAGATGAAACGCCAAGTTGTGTGCCCCGTTTGGGTAAATTGGTACATCAACTTCCCGGGATCGTAAATTTTGAATACGATCTCCGTTTGACGCGTACAATAGCTTGTTAGAAAGATCTATCCGAGAATTACCACTTTGGGAAGGGCAGCATCGGTCCATGGACCCATGCTGCCCCAATATTTCCCAAAAAAACGTCGTTTAGGGCCTCAAAACGGCTCCAGAAGTTCAGGACCCGAAAAACTGCTAAAAATAGTAAACTGTGCTACAATTTAGGGAACTGAAAAAAACTGAAAGAGATAGTTGTGGGGGTCCAAATGGGCTAGGTGGGTGGCCACCAACATCCACTTGGATCATTCCTCCCCCCTTAGGAAGCAATGGTCCCCATTGCATTGAGTTCCTCCCTGAGATGAGGAAGCTTCAGCTGAGCTAGGTCTCTGGTGAGTTGTTCTGCAATCTCTGATGTGTCCAGAAATGGTGGGAAGCATGGTTGATGACGGTCCACATTGAACACTCGGTGCAAGCCAAGGAATAGAGGACTGTTGTGCTTCAAAGCATTGTTTCCCGTAGCCTTGGTACTGGTGTAAGGACCATGTCGGAGTCACCTGAGTTTTTGATGGGTTCTAGTAGGGCATTCTCTTTACAGATGTAACCAAACTTTGTTTCCCACCTGAAACTTGTGTGGTACCCCTGTGGGTGGGGAGAAGTTGTTCCTGTGTCTTGTCATGACCGTATCCCTTTGCTGCTACTGCTGCATGGAGGAACCCTTTGCAGGGGTCATGGATGTAGCAACGATCTTCCCCTTACTTTGGGAGCGAACCAAATAGAAAATAAATTTCCTAGTCTGTGATATGAGCTTGCTTCCTTTCTTGGCAGTGATCAAATAGGTGGCGGTAGGCGGGGCTACCTCTGATATCCTGTATAATGAATTATCCAAAGAAATAATGATCGCACGAGGCCTTGACTCATACACAACATGTCGCCTCCACAAGTATGGCTGGCATAATAGTACATCATAAACATCCAGAGGTGTAACATCACACAATACCTCGTCTATGAAGGGCTTGATGCTGTAGGGAAGGCGGCACTGCTAGTGAACTTTGAGATCTCGTCCTTCATGAAGCCACCTGATATTGTACGCCTGTGGGTGTGGTGTAGTCAGTAGGCCCAACCGCTTCACAACCTCTGCTGTAATAAGGTTCCTTTGGCTACCACTGTCGACAATGAATTGCAGCGATGAACCCTTCACCCACATCTGTGAGTGGAAAAGACGCTCCCCCTCCTCTGGGTCTTCGGGCTCATTCTTCTGAATCTTGGCAGTGGCAATAGTGGCGCTGGGATCCGCATCAATGATTTTCTTCTCTTTGCCATTCCCCTTGTCAGGTTCTGGCTAAGGGTCTGAACATGCATCTAATTCGGAAGCCTTCAACTCGGCCACTAACGACTGCTTGGTTCGACACTCACTTGTGTTATGAGTGGGACTCTTGTGGAACTCACACCACTTTCTCGTGTCCTTCTTCGGCTTCATGGTGTTGTTCTTTTCTTGCAGCTTTGAAGCGTTGTCTTGGGTCACCCCACCTTGGCTTTGTCCTTTGGGCTTCGGATTTGCAGATCCAAAGTCTCGCTTCTTCTGTTTGAACTTTTGCTCGATTTTGACATCGTATCGGTATGCTATGCCGAGTGAGGGGATATTCAAGAACTCCATGTATCTATGTAGGTAGCCGCGGTATTTGAGTACTAGATGCAGCTCAGAATCTTTGATACCCAACTGTGTGCGAAGGGTATGAAAAATGTTGGTGAACTTTGGCACATCTTGGTCCTATCCCTGCCGCAGTGTGGTCCATTTGATGTATTTATCCTCATAGCTTCTGACAGGGTAGTATTGCTCCTTGATGGCATCCCGAAATGAATTCCAGGTGGGTGCGGCTGAAAATAGTGAGCCTGTACTTTCATCCTTCTACTCGCAGTAGGTTTCCCACTAGTCCTTGACATGGGGGGCTGCTTTGAGAAGAGTGAAAACAATCTTTTCCCGACTTGAAAGTTCATGAACAGAAAAATATCCTTCTAGCAGATTTAACCATTTATCTACGACATCTGCATCTATTTGACCCTCGAATATGGGGATTTCAAAATTAACTTGTACCTTAAAGCGTGTGGCATTTCCAGAGTGGTTGTTGGAAGCAGATGCGTCGCCTCTGGGTAGCCACTGAAGAATCTACGCAAAGCTATCCATCATCGCATTCCTTTGTCGCTCGAGGGTTTCTTCGAGCAAGATTTTGATAGGATCTCCTACCCCCTCATCTTTCTTCTCATCCGCCATGGGAGGCCATCGGGATTTGTTAGGCTGGTCTTGCAAAGGTTCAACCAGTTCAAACCCTAACTCCTTATATCCCAACGTCGTTGGGGACATACAAAGAAAAACGGAGAAAAAGCAGAGCGCTCTCATACCACTAATCCAGATTTAAACAGGAACGCAACAAATTACATAGATAACCATATACACGAAGATGCAGTGGAAATAATACTTCATTTCATTATTGGAAAATACTGAAATATGCTTACAACCAGAAATGGAAATAAACCAGCTAGGGCGATGGTAGCTTATCTTTGAGAAGAGATGTGGTGGCTACATGCCTCTGAACTATTCTAAATTGTGTTACAATGAGGCTCGAAGGCCTATTTATTGTTGAGAAACAATGTAAAACCCTTAAAATTCCAAAACCTAACCCTAGAAGATGAAACGCCAAGTTGTGGGCCCCATTTGGGTAAATTGGTAAATCAACTTCCTGGGGTCGTAACTTTGGCATACGATCTCTGTTTGACGCGTACAATAGCTTGTTAGAAATATCTATCTGAGCATTACCACTTTGGGAAGGGTAGCATCGGTCCATGGACCCATGCTGCCCCCAGATTTCCCAAAAAAAACATCATTTAGGGCCTTAAAACGGCTCTGAAAGTTCACAACTCGTAAAACTACTAAAAATAGTAAACTGTGCTACAATTTAGGAAACTAAAAAAACTGAAAGAGACAGTTGTGGGGATCCAAATGGGCTAGGTGGGTGGCCACCAACATCCACCTGGATCAAGGGTTCAAGACATTCTTCTTACCCCAAGGACCTCAAGGCAATCCTTGAAGCATAAGAGGGTTTGTTTACAAAAGGCAACTTGAATAAGAATTTGATTCTATTGACATTTAGTTCAGAAATTTGTCAATAGTTCTTTGAAAGCTTTGTGAATTTTGTTGAAGTTCTTTTTTTCATTTTTATAATGAAAACTTCTACAAGTGAGTTCTCCAAATCCTCCTCTTTCACAAGATTCTTTGATGAAGACATGAAGCGAGTCTTGTTCATCATGATGGATATGGTGAGAGAAATGTATGAGGATGAAAGGAAGAGCACTAGACTTCAAGAGTAGTTGAATTCCATGAAGGAAGAGAAGCAGTTGCTTTCTAACCAATTGCAGGAAATGGAAAGCCAACTTCATATTGAAAATATGAATCTGGGAAGGATGCATGATTTGGAGACACAACTCCTTATTGCCAAAGAAGCCTTAGCAAAGTATCAACTTGAAGAAGAGGTAAACAATTCTAGTTTGTCTTCAAATTCTTCTAAGAATGTTTATGTTGGTTCTTTTGAAAAACATACAAGAGGCACAGGGTCCAAGTTGATGTCAAACATGGGCTATGAAGGAAAAGGATTGGGCAAACATGCACAGGGTATTGTTGAGCCAATAATGGCTGAGGAAAGGCCTAAGTATTTGGGTCTTGGCTATGAACAATATTATGGAGAAATTTCCAAAGCTGCCATGAAGGTAATTGAAACAGTTCCTAGAAGGAGTTTCATTTTAAGTTCTGTACCTCAAGGTTGTAAATATTGTATTCATGGGGAATGCAATAGTTTGAAACATACTTTGTAGGAAGAAGATGTTCATAAGCGTGCACTTGAACAAGAGAGTTGTGAAAGCTCTAAAACCATTGAAGGGATTGATGGTGTTCTAAAGGGAGCTGCTTCTTCATTTGATTCACCTCCTCATGAAGGTAACGAAGGTGAAAGAGAAAGATATAAATCTGATTTCCATCACACTTCTTTTGATCATGTAAAGCATGGAAAATTTCCACACAAGCATTGGAAAAGAATTGCATGTTCCTTTTGTGGTTTGGTTAACCATAGTGTTTCTAGATGTTGGAAAAGAATGGCCACATATAGGAAACTTTTGAAGGAAAGAAGGCAAGAAGCCAAAGGTCCATTGGACAATGCAAATTATGTTGTCAAGAAGAGGCACATGTGTTGTACTTATTGCCATAAGCAAGGACATATTACTGAAAGGTGTTGGACTTTGAATCCAACAATGCTTCCATGAAATTTGAAGATGGTGGAAAAAGAGAATGGCAAGAATGGAAAGGAAGTTTCCATAATTGATGTGTTTCAGGATGATCCACATGTTGATGTCGATGTACAGTTAAAGGAAGCACCTTTGATGTGGACTAGTACAAAATGGTTAGAGTTCTTATCCAATTAAAGTTGCATGTCTTTTGATTTGATACATTTCTTTGCTAAGGGAATGCAAGTTGTAAGATGGAAAAGTTGAGTATGAGACTCGCTTTATTACAGTGAAATTTATATTCATTTTATCTTTTAAATTACATGTACATGTGATCAAGGATCTTGTACTTATGATTGTACTTAAGAGAAAGTTGAAGGATGAAATGCATGCATGAGAATGATATGCATGAGCACAAGGATGATGATTTCCTAGTATTTTTAACATGTATGTGTGATTAACTTGAAGGGTTGATGACTTTGTTTTAAACATGCATGTAATGTAATATTGACTGGGAAAATTTGATTTGATCTCCAAGATTGTAAAAGGGAGATAATGATGAAGTGTTTCATCTTTGTAAAAGAATCGTTAAAATTCTTTTTGTACATGATTGACATGAAGGGTCAAATATTTGAAAGACATGATTTTTGTTGACTTGTGATTTAGTCGATCATTTGTACACAAGATGTAAAGACATATTGATGATTCACATGATGTGAAATTTGTTTCTTTTTATGGAGCAAGAATTTATGCCGTCAAGTTGTTTTCTTGTATTTTGACATCATCTACAGAAGAAGATTTACAGCAGCAAAAGTGACCATGGTTACATTTGTGACTTTTTCATGGAAGTGGCTTGGAAGCGATGATCAGCTACCTTCTGTAAATTCTGAATGAGTTCAAGGAAGAAAGTTCTTAACAGGAGGACAAGTGCATCCAGGAAGGGAAGTGTCAACTATGTTTTGTTTAAAGGCACTAGCCATGCAAGGCAAGTGTATGGAGGCTGAAAGAAGAGGGTGTTGTACTCTCATCTACTATTCAGATCAATATATCAGTCTTTTGGGGTCCAAAAGATTCCCAATGGGGAGGAGTGATCAGATATTCATCTAGGACTTCAATGATAGCTCAAATTCAAAGTGTTCAAAAGTGTGTCGAACCTAAATGACCGGATAGATCTCATTGTTCTGATTCTAGTGCCATGAATAGTTCGAAAAATGGACACCGCATGGAGGAGTTATTGCATTTTAAAAATGCCCAGTAAACTGCAAATTTATGAATTTTGGAAATATTTGAAAAGATAATATTTTGAGGAATATTCCTTGGAATATTCTCCAAAATATTTGTTGGAATATTCCTTCTAGGTGGACCAATCAGGAGTTGACACATGGCAAGCCTGGAGGCCACCACATGGCCTTGAATTGGCATGGTAAAATTATGTTGGGGTCAAGCAGGATCGAACCTGTGACCTCTCGCAGGCAAACCAAAGGCTCTAACCGTCTCAACTACGCATTGGATATTAACAAATATTGTTCGTACTTTATATTTAAAGAATAACAGTTTATGGTTTGGTGATAGATCGCCAACGGTCTAAACTGCCAGCGGTCCCAACAGTGTGGTTACATGCCGAAAAAACCACCAGCAGTTATGGTTAACTGCCAACCCGCCAGCACAAACCTTATCCACTAAAACACATGGTCACATGTGAATTTTCTACTGACGGTTACAGTCAGCCAGTGGTCAAGTCTGGTGGACCTCCAAAATTAGTAGAAATTGCCAAATTTAACTCCAGTTAGCTACAGTTTGCCAGATTTGGTGGCGTAATTCTAGGAGAGACTGATTAATTTAACTCAAGTGGAAATTTTCGACCTAAGTGAGGGAAAGAAGGGCTACCTAGGCTAACTTGGGCCTTCTGAAGCCATTGGAATAGTCTAGAGAAGCTGAAGAAGACATCTTCAAGGAGAATTTTGTCCAGGGAGATTTTGGAGCTCAGGGCCACCAGGGGTTGGAGGCTGTTGCAGGAGCTACCAATATCCATTCTCAGCAAACAAAGAGTCGTTCCTAACTATAATGAACCTTATAAATCCAATGAAGGTGTTTTCAAAATAATTTGGAGACTTCTAAAGGCTAATATGCTGAAGGGAAGTTTCAAGCAACCTAGAGCCAACCGTGGAGAAAGGCCTATATCAGGGATGCAGTGCTCGTTTTGAGCAAATGAACTGTTATTTGTTGATTTCATATATGTGTTGGAGACAGTAGTAGATCTTTCAAAGGCATTTGAAGCATTCTTAGGGAGTTTGTGCCATTAAAAAGCTCAGGGAAGCTCAGTGCACCTACAAAAGGAATCAAGTCCAAGGGATCCTAGATCTGCTTGCACAATGAGGACAACCATGATAGGGATGTAGATGGTTTTCTAAGCCCATTGGTTCAGTTCAGCAACCTCTGCAGTTGGGTGTGTAACTTGTAAAAGAATTCAAGCCATAATCCCAAAGAGCCAAGTCAAGTTGACAAGAGCTCACAGAGACGTAGCCCATGAGATCGGGGTGAACTCCTTATTAAATTTGTTGTTATGTGTGATGTTTATTTGCTGCATTATATGTTTGATATATGTGTTTAATATCAGAAGAAAAAAATCAAGTTAAAGCACTTAAACAGATGAAAACAAACAAACATATACACCTGTTTCAAGGACATAATTCCGCAATTGTCAACATAAGCTAGATCATGCTTGTTTAAGCTTTGGAGTGGAAGGTTCTTGTAAGCATGACAAGTTGTTCAAACCCTCATTTCAGATCAACGGGATGTTGGGAAGTACATCATAACCTTCACTTCCTGCGCCATTTCCAAACTGACCATCAAGAAGCAAGGTCTCTATGCTCTCCTGCCTACCCCTAGTCGACCTTAGGAATCCATATCCATGGATTACATGTCAGGCCTGCCTTCTACTAAGCATGGAAATGACTATGTCTTTGTGGTCATTGACAAATTCTCGAAGATGGCCATTATGGTGGCCTGCAAAAAGAGTATCACAACAGAAGCCACTACTAAACTCTTCTTTAAACGAGTGTGCGTGCACTTTGGGATCCCACAATCTATCATCTCAGATCGGGATAGCAGTTTCCTCAGTACATTTTGGTCTAGTCCCTAGTCGATGTTGGACACCAAGCTCACTAATTCCATAGCTTTCCATCCCCAAACTGATGGCCAGATAGAGGTCATCAATAGGATGATTATACACATTTTTTGCATGTACAACTCAAGAATCCACCCACATGGGATGAGAGCCTTCCCTATGTCTAGCACAGCTACAACCAGGCTCTCCATATCTCGACTGGCCACAACCCATTTCAGGCGGTCTTGGGATTCCATCCACTATGTCCCATTGATGTGGCCATACCGTTTGCAGCAACTCAGGCAGATTCAGCTCATGTCTAGTCCGAATCTTACAAGGAAAATAACGTCATTGATCACATTCAACACATCTGGTAATAGGTCCATGACATATTGGACAAAGCCAATGCTAAGTAAAAGTAGTTGCATGATCAGAATCAGGTGCCACACAAGTTCCCCGTGGGCGACAAAGTTTGGCTACATTTACAGAAGAAGTGCCTCTCTAGGCCCCACCGCAAGATTCGCCTGCTTCGATATGGGCCATACACCATCACCAAGGTTGTGAGAGATAATGATTTTGAGCTCAAAATTCCCCCATTCCTTGGCCTACACCCAATGTTCAATGTGGATCGCCTTCACCCATACTTTCCACCATTACTAGGCACATCTGACATTGCAGAACAACTCACACAAATAGAGTTAAATCTAGACTGCATGGAAAAAGATGCAATTTATCAGATCATGGACAGGCATATCAAGAACACTCACCAGCAAAAGATCCAACTGTATCGAGTTGTCAAATCGGTCTGACTCCTGCACCAAGGAAAATGGCTCACTAGGGACCAAGTTCAACAAAAGATTCCTCATCTCATGGAGCAACTCAACGCAATGGAGACCATTACTTCCACTTGGACCCCCACCATTGTCTCTTTTAGTTTTTAAATTTCCTTAATTGTAGCACAGTTTACTATTTTTGGTAGTTTTTCGGGTCCCAAACTTTTGGATCCATTTTGAGGCCTTAAACGACATTTTTTTGGAAATATTCCTCGAGGCGTTTTATATGATATTCTGTTTTCAGTTGTAGTCCTCAGAGAGATCTTTACAACAAGGTATCATGCACGTCAAATGAAGATAATATGACCAAGTTACGACCCCAAGAAGTTGGTAGCCCAACCAACCCTAACAGGGCCCATAAACTCTTGGTGTTACATCTCCTCAGGTTAGGGTTTTGGTTGTTTAGGGTTTTCTCTTATTGTTCAATAATAAAAATTCCCTTGAGCCTCATTGTAACTCAGTTCAGAGGCATGTAGCCGCCACATCTCTTCTCAAAGATAAGCTACCATCGCCCAAGTTAGTCTCATTTCCATTTTGTTTGTAAGCATATTTCATTATTTGATATTAATGAAAGGAAGTGTTATTTTAGTTGCATCTTTATATTTACGGTTATATCTGTAATTTGTTATGTTCCTGTTTAAATTTGAATCAAATATCAACACCTCTAACAACATTACTGAATAAAGATGCATTTTCTTGGACTCTAGAAGCAACTAAGGCCTTTGAACATCTTAAAGAGGCAATGTGCCAAGCACCGGTCTTAGGTACACCAGACTTCACAAAAACCTTTATTGTGGAATGTGATGCCTTAGGAAATGGAATTGGTGTTTTTTTAATGCAAGAAGGAAGACCCATTTCTTTTGAAAGTTATCCAATCAAATGAAAGCATTTATGTAAACCTATTAATGAGAAGGAAATGTTGGCAATACTAGATGCACTAAAGCAATTGTGACCTTACCTAATGGGAAGACACTTCAATGTAAAAACATATCATGATAGTCTTAAATAATTTTTGGAACAAATATTATCTTCAGAAAAGTAGAAAAAATGGGTGACAAAGATGTTGGGTTATGACTTTGAAATCATTTACAAAAAAGGGAAGTAAAATGTTGCTACAAATGCACTCTCAAGAAAGGATGATGATGTGGAAGGATTGCTTTGTGCCATTTCTATTATCGAAACATATTGGATAACCGAAGTAAGGGATGAATGGAAGAATGATGAAGAATTTTGGACACTCATTCAAAAGTTGCAGCAAGATCCTAATACATATGATACATTTAGCTGGAAAAATGATTCATTGTGGTACAAAGATCACTTATATCTTTGTAAGAATTCCCAACTCAAACAAAAGATTCTTTTGGAATAGCACACCCCTCCCTTAGGAGGGCATTCAAGATTTTTAAAAACTTACCACAGGGTTTGAGAAGGATTTTTTTTGGTAGGGCCTTAAATCGGATATTCAAAAGTTTGTGGTGGAATGTTTGGTTTGCTAACAAAATAAAGTTGAGAAAATTAAGACCCCGGGTCTATTACAACCTTTAGTCATTCCAATTCAATGTTGGGAGGAGGCTTCAATGGATTTTATCACAAGTTTACCAAGTATGCACATTTTTGTGCATTATCTCATCCATTTAAAGTCAGTACAATTGCTATTGCATTTATGGAAACAATTCAAAAGCTACGTGGAAACCCGAAGATTATTGTAAGCTATAGAGATCCCATTTTCACTGGAAATTTTTGGATGGAATTGTTTTCTTTTCTAGGTACTCAATTAGTTGATAGCTCATCTTATCATCCTCAATCTGATGGGAAAATTGAGATAATGAACAAATTTTTGGAAGTTCGTTGCTTTGTATCTAATAAACAAATACAATGGGTCAAGTGGTTACCACTGGCTGAATGGTGGTATAACACTTCCTTCCATACTGTAGCAAAAATGACCCCATTTATGGCACTTTATGGATATCATCCACCATCCATCACATCATCTTTAAGACAAAATTCTAAGGCTCAAGCAATGGAAGATCACATATAATGTCAATAACAATTTCTCCAACTCTTAAAGGATAACCTCACTTTGGCACAAAATCGAATCAAACAATAGGCAGATCAGCATCACAATGAAAGAAGTTTTAATGTAGGCGACTAGGTATTTTTACAGCTACAACCATACAAAAAAATTTCCCTCAAGCAAGCTAAGAAGGATAATAAATTATCACCAAAGTACTATGGTCCTTGCAAGGTGTTGCAAAACATTTGTACTATGGCATACAAATTGGAGCTTCCTGCATCTTCCAGAGTGCACCCAATTTTCCATGTTTCATGCTTAAAGAAGGTTATAGGTGATAAGCTCCCATTTCAAACAATATTGCCAGAACTTGACAAGGAAGGAAAAATCATATTGGAACCTGAAGCAGTCACGGAAACAAGAACCGATAGCTACAAAATTGATCAATTTTAGAGTATCTCATCAAGTGGAAGAACTTACCTGCTGAAGATTCCACATGAGAGGATGAGAATTTTATACAGAAGAATCCATAGCTACTCAAGTGTTGAGGACAACAATGTTTTTGAAGGAGAGGGGCATGTTAGGTCCCTATACTACCAGTATATCCCCTTATTGTTATTATTGTGCCCCATAGAAACCAACTATTGTTATTATTGTGCCCTTACATTATTATTATTGTTATGTAGGCTCTAATTATATTGTGACCCCTTAGACTATGATATATAGAAAGGAGGTCTTGTAATTTGTATCATCCAAGAATTGTTCATTTATGTAATGTAAAGGAGGTTGCCCCCTCAAAGAGGCTAATTTTTAAGTCATTGATCTATATTTTATTCTATTTTGTGAGTTGGTTGCATAAAAATCAATCTTTCATTGTTTTCATGATTTCACAGCCAAATATTGCTTTGTTTTATGTCGATCACTTCTTTTGCAAATTCTTTACTGGTGTTTTTGTTGAATCTTCATCTTGTAAGTGTTAATCCACTGTCACATGCAAGAGACTCTTCACATTCTTCAAACCATGAATATTCCACCATGCATGCAACCGCAAACATAAATCCTTGTAGGCTCTTCTCTCTCTCATCTTATCATCGAATCTTGTTAATTAAGCCGATTTATGATATTTTTACAAGCATAGCAAACTCCCTAAGCTCAAAGCTCCTTCAACCTTGAAAAATGTGCCCTTTGTAACCCATTTTTCTTCCTGAGCGCATGGGCACATCATGATGGCACAAACCTCCATCCATTCATCCCTTCGGCATGCGATAGGCCACCTTCCTTTGCCTTGAGCACATAGGCACACTTTGAAGACCTAAAGCCTTGTTTCCTTCATTCTCCAGCCCTTCGGAGTGCGACAATGCACCCTCCTTGTCTCCTTGGGTGCATGGTTGCATAGGGAACACCTAAAGGTCCATTTTCCCATTCCTGCAACCCTTGAGGGTGTGACAGTGCACCCTGGATGATTGTTTCCTCTTTCTTGAGCGCATGAGTGCACTACGAAGCCCTGAATGACCATGCATGCCCCTTCATGCTTTGAAAGTGTGCCATCCTAGTTTGCATGTGTATTTTTTCTTGCACGAAATTTATTTTTGGCTATCATTCATATTTTTTTGTGATCTATCATCCATGGTGGATATTTGAATGTGATTTACAAGTATTTTTTTGTCATTAGTTGTTTTAATTTGATCTTTTCATTATGAGTGTGATTCCACAAATAAGTGTTTGTGTTACAAGTATCAACACTTTTTCATCATATGTTGGATACATGCCTCCGCGTAAAGTAGCCTCTAAAGAACTTTCACAAGCGAGCACTAATGAGCCCGACAAAGTTGTAAAGCCAAGTATTCCTATATATAAAGACACTCAGTTTTTTATTGACAAGACAACAGAGGTTACCTGGAGCGTGATCTACAACACATTCATGCAGGAGAAGTTTCCTAAGGACTTAGAAGACATGCATGTATACATCAACATTAAGAAGTCCAGGATACACAAGATCGCATGCAAATTCCCAGCCATGACATTTGTTGAAGCTATCAAATGGATCGTCACACACATGAATGACTCTCACCTTGTGCTTCAGAGTGAGAGTGGTAGTCACCTCGCCACCTATTATGGTGAGGATATGCAAACATATTATAAGATGCTCAAGCCTAATGACTACGAAAATGAAAAATTCTACATGAAATGGGCTACCTTCGACACAACGGATATTATCAAACAATCGTGTCGAAAACCTACCAAGTTCCCCCATCACCCATCAGCAAATTATTTGACAAAGATCTTAAGCAACGTATATCAATACCTGATAGTTATGTATTTTCATATGTATGGACTTAAGAACGTTGAGGTGTTCCACGAGAATTGGATATATACGCTCAATCTAGTGGTGACTCGTGGTAAATATTTATATTGGGTAGTGTTTATGCCCCGAAAATCGTTGCATCAACATCGAGGGATAACCACCCGGTCTAGACCTTAATACAGCTCCTTTTCCGTTTGGGATGGTGGCTCCGACTGGATATAATGGGACCAATTTCCCAGTAATGAATAAAAAGGGGTGGATGAATGATTGTTTTCCTAATAAGTGATAATGAATGGAGGACTTAATCTATAAGCGAAAACATAAATGACTAATTTATCCCGGGAAGCTTCTATTCTTAAGTGCAACGTTTGGTAATCTGTGTTCATCAATAGGCATATAGATGACACTATTCAATAAACAAAGACATTCATTTAAATAATAATTGCTTCGTTCAAATAGTTGAACGAAGTAATTGATAAAACATTGTTACACTTCTCTTTTTATATTACTGATACATGTATGATTAGAAGAATAGCAAACTGTAAACATCCAGTAGTGGAAAGTATAAAGACTGTTGTTAAAACACATGCATATATTCAATAATAGCAAGAATGATCAAACAACAGTTCACATAAAAAGAATAAATTCAGACATAGATAATAGTACCATATGAGCTGCAAATCATTAACAACGTCAATCGCAATTTGAATTCCTTCTTCCAACTCAGAAATACTTTTAAATAAAGGTAGTAGTGCACATCCACATAAAATCTTCGTTATCAAAATTTGGAATAATTGGTCCAATTTTCATAAAAGAATATGCCTGAAGTACAATAGTGCAACTTCAGGTTTAAGTCATATACAAAAACTTACAACCCTTTCTAAATACATGAAAGGGTTTATAAATACTAAATTAAACTAACAAACTACAAAATTAAAATGCTATTAAATTGGTATTTTAATCTTGAATATCTCTCTCCCACAGCAATCTAATAATCAACAGCATGATTCATCACTCTGGTTGTTTGCCTTTTGTCCTTAGTTGGCATATCGCCAGCATCGGTTCCACTTCTTGAGGGCGGCTGAGACGAGAATTGATTTGAGAAGCATAGGTGGCATCGTGTATATCAGGAATGATACACCCGATTGCATCCATTAGGCATTTGAGGGCGGCTCTCTGGCTGTAAGGTTTTACTAGGAACAACCAATAGGTGTCCCAAGTTAAACTTTTAATTCTTGTGATCCATCTCCCATTCTTTTCTAGCTCTTGGTAACATGATTGCTCTAATGTCTTGGCTGATAATAATTTACCTGTTGTACATTAAGAGCTCATGCTAGATAAGTAGACAGTATTGTTAATCAAGTCAATAAAATTGTTGGTAGATAATTTGCATCTAGAAACCGCTCTCTCTGCTTTCATTAATTGGGATTGCCACTCCATGAATAGAATTTCTTTATGGGATTCTAATATTTTAGGCAAGTTTGCTGCCTGTCCCTCATTAGTGTCCTACCATGTAAGAAAATCCGTTAAAGTCTCATCGGCTTGCTCTAAGTCCTACCTGGCATCAACTAATTTATCTATTATGGATGTTGTTATGTCACACAGATGTTCAACTTGGGCAATATTATGACACAACAATCTTATTTGTGTTATTAGTGCCTTATTAATATGTATTGCCTCTGCTCTGAAATCGGCAGGTTGGGGAAGGCTCTTGAACTTTTCTACTTGAGCTGATAATTGAGCAATTTTCTCATCTTTTGATTTTATCATTTGTTCATTCATTGCTTTCAACTTTGCTAATGCCTCCGATAATTCTTTCTGCCTCTGAATCGCTCTTGAATCTGCCCTCTGTTTCTCCTCATGCAACTGTTTGTTTAGTTGGTTATTTAATTGTTGCTGCGTGGATAGTTGTTGTTGTAGTTGTTCTACTTTCTGCTGTGCCTCCGATAGCTGTGTTTGTAGTGAAGCGATCGCCTGATCCTTTTCTTTCAAGAAATTGCTCACCTCCAATGCCTTATCCATGGTGGCTGCCGAATAGGCACCAGCATATTGGGATAACTTTGTCAGGTCATCAGATGGGTCGAATTCTTCCTTCCACACTACATTGGATGTTACTGTTTGTTCAGGGAACAGGGAAGGTTGATCAATCCTTCTCCTTTCTGCTGTCGCTTTATTACAGCCCTGTGTTTTGGGCTATAGAAGACATCCAATGGAGGAATATCCTCCACTGCAAAATGATTTGATCTGAAGGATACTTGGGAATTATTTCTAATTCTGTAGTCGGGGGTAGACCGCTGGTTCCTTCACTTGGAACCTCTTTTGATGTTGTATCCTGTGTATCGGCTGCTTTGGATGTATCGGCATCCCTTGAGCTCTCAGGATTGCTTATAATTGAATTAAATTGCTGCCATTCCTGGAGCAATTTTGGGTCAATCTGAGTTTCGACATTCACCTCCTTGCTGCTCTGCTCCTGCTGCCTTTTCTACTCCTCCTCACGTATCCTCTCCTGTTCTTTCCTTTGTGCTTCCTCTATGTCTTTCCTCTGTATTTCCTCTTTTTCTTTCCTCTTTGCTTCTTCCTGTTCTAACCTCTGAAGTTCCTCCTGCTCTCTTCTTTGTACTTGCTCGAAAATTTCTGATGTAGCAGGAGATTCGTTGGTAAGTTGTCATTCAGGCTCGCTTGATTGCGTCATCGGGGCAGTGGCTAACAAATCTAGAGGCAGATTTTGCAACCTTTGTTCTCTAAGTTTGGTAAATTCAACTAACCTGTGATCATGGTATCTCATTTTAGCTATCGCTTGCACCTGAAAGACTCGGCCGAGGAGAACAGGTCATCAAACTCATCTTCCTTATGTTCAAATTTAGTGAGTTTGGCCTAGTCTAGAACATTATAGATGACTTTTTTCGGATCAAAGTGTCTGTCAGGCAGAGTAGCGAGGTTTAGTATATTAATCTTTTCCGCCTCTTTCTCTGCATGTTTATAATCATGCAGAGTATAGACGCCACACCTTAGAGGAAAAGGAGGCCAGACTTGCTTCTTTGAATTTCTGAGAGTCTTTGTAGCCGATGCGGATGTAAGCTGATATGATATCTCTCAAGCTAATAGTTTGTCTGGTATATACAAGGGGAGGATATGAGGCCTGGCCTAACTGCCGAAAACTCTTACATAGGTGAATTTTTCTTCTCCGAACCATGTTCCTAAGGCTGTCAAGTCAATCTCTGCTAGAGAGGAAATCTTAGGAGCAGGCTTATCAAAAATTGCATAGTAAATAGGTAGCATGAATCCATTTCAGACTTGATATATGTGGTGTTTATAATGGGCTTTCCACAACTTCTGGTGATAGATATGAATGGGCATGGGGTCTTGTGGAGTCCATCTCCACCCTAGCACAGGAAACTCGGAATTAAAACAGAGGGTGTCCAAAATGTAGGCACTAAAGTAAAATGGAGGGATGAATCTATCAGTAACACAAGATTTGTTTCTGAAGTCAAGAATAGCTATTGCTAACTTATCCGATAATATATTCCCCTAATCCATGATTTCACTATTACATGCTGCTTCCATCAATGGTACCATCTCTATGGAAAATTTGGAGGAGTCATGCAACCCCCACATTCGACACATCATAGCTCCAGCATAACAATAAGGAGAACATAAGGAATCGATGGAGTACTTACCCGAAGACTCATTCTTGTGTTTCGCCGGGTTCTGTCTCCATTCCCGTATAGGCTCTGACTTAGTTTCATTTTCGTCTCTAAACTTCTCCAGGAATGCTTTATTATACTTCTTCTCTAGTTCGGGCAAATGGTACATTTGTCTCAAATCATTGGGCTGAAACGAACCGAATACTCTCCCATCAATAGTGCAGAATGTTCTATTCGTAATTGGAATTTCTTCAACAGCCCATCTCACCACATCTGTATATGGAAGAATTTGCTCTCGAGCCGCTATCCTGTGCAGGTAGGAATCAGCCAAACCTTTTAAAGTAGCATCAGATTTCCAGCTTGAGCCTGTTGTAGCTTGTACCGATGTTTTCCGAGGTTCCTCAGCTTCAACTAGGTTGTAAATGCTCTGCCAAGTAGTATTACCGAGACCAAGACATGTGGTATCTGAGATTAATCCTTTTTTGCTTGGTCCCGGATCGGTAGCATGTTGTCCTGTTGCCACAGAAGCTGAAGTTGTTCCAAATTTCTTAGATTTCTTCCCCATTTGATTTGAATTTGCTACTGTGGAGAAGCTCTGCACAAGAGATACAATGAATGTAATGCAGAGAATAAATGGCGAAAACCAAGTATGGAAGAATTATTCCAATCAATTAATAATGGAAGATTATCATAAGGCTCCCGCGGATAAAATCTCTGAAGGGATTTAGGCATAATTTCTCCATTAATTGGTCGTTTAAACCTATCAATCATTTAAATGCTCATCATATCCTTTATTTACCAAATAATCTATTTAAGCGTGGATTTGATTTTTTGGCGGTTGGGCGCAAGTGAATCACTATCGGGAAGAAACAGGCTTTTAATAATAATTAATACAATATGCTGAAGCCATACCAATCCTTTTTGAAATTCGCGCTTGGCTTTATCGCAATCGGCGATCGAAGGAAACCTTAAGCAGTTTTATTTAGGTTATTGTGGAATCCTCGATCGCCAAGAGCGATATCGCTTAACTCGCATCGGGAGATTTAAGGAGAATACATTTTGTTGTATTCGTATTGCATTCCGCGATTGCCAATAGTGATATCGCATCGGAGCAAAGAGAGGGGCTTTTTGTTATGATTGTTTATTTTTCCCGATAGCCGATGGTTATTCGCACTTTGTTGCATCGGGGAGAACCAATGGGTCTTTGTTATGCATCCTTTATTATTGTGATATGCGATCTTCTGATCGCTTTATCAGAATAATAAAGAATTATTCATTTTTATTATGAGACTGATTATTTATTAACTCAAAGGGTTTTATAATGTTTCGTTTGTTTCCGAACCTTTAGAGGAATGATAAGTTAATACCAATTTTATCTAAAAGGGACCCATTTCATATTATAATTTTCTAAAGTAAAATTTTATGAAATGGGGGGTTGTTGTATAGCACAATAGGCAGATATATCATCATATCAATTGTAATGACAAGTGGGGCAAGCCAAATCATCTTTACAGACAAATCAAGCTCAAGAATTATACATGTTTGCATATCTCTTGGATGGAATCTGTCAATGCTATGTGTTCCGAACACTATATTGGAACTGGACTCCTAAATAAAAGTTCCAAATTTATTTCCACTGCAGGGGATTATTAGAAGGAAGCTTCAGAGGTGCATACAACATATTGATCGAACACTTATTTGCAGCCATTTTTTGAATGATATTCAAAACCGATCTGCCATGCATGACAGATCAAGTGAAGGAGTCACTTCAAGATATTGTGGACTGGTTTGCAGCTCCTAAGGGCACATATATTAGATGCTTCATATGTTAAACAACCCCTCATCTTATGCCCCAATATGTGACAAATAAGGTGATCATGTTGGAAGTGGAAAATCAACTAGACAAGGGACTGTCAGGAACTCTTAATAAGAGAAAGAAAGCCCCTTGGCCTATATTTCCATTGAGGATCGGATTGAATGAATTAAAGAGTCACAATTTGTTAGCAACCAAAATTGAATATCTGAATCGCCTACACTTCACCACTAAAGGCTTCCACTTATATGATCCCAGGCGATTTTTCAGGCAACATTGTCAAACAATCAGTCATTATATAGGGTATTAATAAATATGTAGACTAGAAGATGAAAAGATAAACAACTGGTACAATGGTAGAATAAACACACATCCATCCATGAAGACCATTTCACCCCATGATCCATCAGCTCGGGACTTGTAAGAGAAGGAGCAGGGGGAGGAGGAAACAACACCTCAAGTAAAGAAGTTAGCTCCTTGGAAAAGGATTAGGTATTCATCAGGTGAGAGTAGCAGGAAATGGAAGGTTGATCCTTTAAACATAGGAACTACACAAACAAAGTCAGAGTGGAGAGAAGGGGAAGAAGAAGAGGAAAGAAGTAAGCAGGATGAGTTGCTTGAGAAGAAATAGGTAGAAGAAGAAGAGAGGAGATAGATAGAGGAAGAATAGCAGAGGAAGTTCGAGGAGGAGGAAGAAGCATTGAGACTCGAAAAAGAACAATTGACTCAATGGTTGGAGGAAAAGAATTTAGAGGAAGAGGATACCATCTAGCCCATGGATCATGAGCCCAGTACTCCAGATGAAGAACGACTCATAGGAGGACATATTCCATTCAGAGAGATGGGGATTACACCTCCACCAGTAGACTAAGTCATGGACATATGCGGGTAACATTTGATCAATTGAAGAAGAGGATCATGAAGAAAAGGCATAGATACTTTCCCAATGATCCTTAGAACTCAGTCTCAATAGAAAGAGAAAAGGTGATCACCTCCAACATTAAAAGAAATACGGTGGTAGTTTTGGTAGAAAATTTCGCATTCTCTACCGCGACATAGGATAACTCAGAATACTTGTTGAATGAGAATGCCATATTGGGAAGAGAATTGGTTGTGCTGAAGCAATAGGTAGAACATCTTGTAGCAGAGAACTAGTGGTTGTCATCACAAAACTCCAACATCGTGGAATGCCATTCAGCCATGCAAGAAGAGCTGGGGCCAATGGAGAACACCATGGCATGACTATATTATGAGATGATACTTATACATCAGGTCATGGCTCTTCTCATTGGCATTTAGAAGAACACACAAGAAGTGGTGAATCTCCTGAAGATAGAAAACAAAGCAGTTGACTAGATGTAGGAGTGGAATGCCAAATATCTAAATTCTCCACAGCTCTTGGAAAAAAGGATAAGATTATTGCAAAATTTGATAGAGTTCAGCTGAGACTCCACCTACAAAATTACTCGCATCTTGGAGCACAGTCGGTGAACACCATGGATGCCTACAACCAGCGACATAATGGGTTTGAGTCTCTTACATAGAAGCACGGGATGCCCGCCATCGGATCTCTTGCAGAAATCAGAGGTAGGGAAGTCATTTTTCAAGATTTTAGGGAATACATTAAACAAATCAAACATGCAATGAAAAGGGAAGGCTTAGAGGTAACCAAGGACATTATTCAGTAGTATGACTTTGCACCAGTAAAAGTACACATGAAACTTTCATGGTTGTGGAATAATGTACATTCAAGTTCCAAGAACATACTAACAAAGGCATTGGAGGTGAAGGTGTGCTACAAAGGTGACTAGCCAATCCGAGTCGAAGCCATGGCGAAGGAGTTCATGGAACACTTACATCACAAGTGAACTCCATGAAGAAGCAAATTATCTATCCATTTGATGAGTTTTTTCC
The DNA here is from genome assembly GCA_000404065.3 of Pinus taeda. Taxonomy (NCBI): domain Eukaryota; kingdom Viridiplantae; phylum Streptophyta; class Pinopsida; order Pinales; family Pinaceae; genus Pinus; species Pinus taeda. The sequence goes on from APFE031469930.1 coordinate 166,049, forward strand.
TTTAGCAATTTTGTCTTATTAGGCCACCGTCTCATTTGTAAATTATTTTATGTAATAAATGTTGTCTAATGAAGTCCAAGGGACACATGTGGAACATGAATAGACACACATTGGAATGTAATGAGTCATACTAGAACATGAACAATCATAGGAATTCAAGAGCCATGAGGAATCTCAAAAGTCAATGTGTTTGTTATAAATAGCTCCTCATAACTCAAACAATGGGGCTTTTTCTTACACTTTTAGAGGCCTAGCCTTGGCTTCTCTTGTACCACATAGGAGATAGATTATTCTTTGGAGAAGCAATTGTGGTTTTTTATTCCACTATTGGATGCAGTGATTCACTCATGTAACCGTGTACTTGGGATATTGCACTTATAATCAGAAGCTCAATGAGTCGGCATTCCTTCATACATGTACCATAGATGTAACTGAACTATTTTGGTTATGTGTATGGTATATGTTTGTTTATTCACATACTAGGTTAATGAATTATTTTGTTGCTTAGTTATGGCTATTATTGAATTAATGTTGTTATGTTTCAATGATTGTTGCTTCTTATGTGGACTAATCTACAGGTACCCAACAAATCTATCTCTTATCCTCGGGTCCCCCTTTAGGATGGTACTATTACTTTTCTAAAAGATGGCTCATTTCTCTCTCTAGCCATGTAAGTCTCCCTCATACACCTTATATTGGGAGTCTCATAAAGTTCACATTCTTGTTGACCCAAAGGGGTGTTGTGTTCTCTTATGTCTGATTATAACCAAGGCATTTCTTGGAAAACATTTCCAATGGCGACCAGGCCGTATGATCAGATGGGACTCCTGCACCAATTAGTGTGAGGTTTAATTGGGACTTCACATCGGGGAGATCCCCTTACAATGTTGGCAAAATCCAACACCGTCAACATAAGTCTAATATGCTAACAAGTCTAAACAATGAATAATAAGGCTAGAACTAACTCAAAACATGTATGTCTCATGATAAACATTTCATCAAACAGGTAGTAAACATAGAAGACATAGGTCATGAATTCATATTTGATCATAAACTTCTAAACTTCAACAGAGGATCATAAAGAAGGTCCAATGTCCCCTCAAGTGGCTGCAAGAACACTTGTTAGCCCATACATCCATCAACCATACAATAACTTATCGAATCATGAATATAATCCATAGTAAGAGCACATCATCTAACCAAGCATATAACCAGAAAGTAAACCATGACAAATTAGGCATAAGATCAACATGATAACCAAAACATGTGCTCATTAATCACAATAAGGAAATAGTTCATATTAGCATATGCAAATGCCAACCAATTCAGGGACTTCCATATACCACCCGATCATAGATTAGGCTTAACCAAATCTCTCTTTCAGCTAATCACCCTTGTGTGATATTCCAAGAATGAATGTGGGATCATATGGGTTAAACCAAAACAGGACCAACCAGGGCTTCTAGAGGCCAAACCAACTCAACCTTCAACCATAGTGATTTCACCTAATCGGTCCAAAAATCACTAATACAAACCAGATCGATCTCTTCCCAAACTATCCAAGGCTCCAAGGATTCTATGCCAACCCACAACCTCCATGGAACCCAAGTTGTTATAGGGCTCTAGTGGTCTCCCATCTCAACCCACAACCTCTAGGGAACCCAAGTTGTTCCAGGGCTCCAGAGATTCTATCCTAACCCATAGCCATAAGGAACCTGAGAACCAATCATAAATCCAAATAGAGAACCCACTACATCATGGTTATCTAGGAAATGGCAAGGCAAGGTTGAAACCACTGTCAATCTAGGCAAATATCCATGCCAATGACAACAAATAACCAAGGAACCACATGCATGTATCATGCATCCAAATCTCAACAAGGAATCCATACATGTAACCTGTTACCTACAATGTGATCCTAATGTAGTTGTTGATCTAACTTTCTCCTTGAGCTCCCTTTCTTTCCTTTGTTTGCCCTTTTCTTTCCTTTTCTTACTTGTTTTTTCTCTTCTCTTGGAGCTCTCTCTTTCTGAAATTGATCCAAAGCCAAAACTGACAAAAAGTTGTGAACTGTTTCTCGGATGCCTTTTTGTCATTGATGTCTCATTTTTCTTTCATTTTCCTGATTTTCTCTCTAATTTCCCTTGCATGCTTATTTATGTCTCTTCACTTTCTTTTTTCTCTCATTTTCCTTTATTTCCTTAATTAAATGTCATTTATTACCTCTTTGCCTTTGTCAATGCCTTTGCCAATTTCTGTAGCCATAAACAAACCACAAGTGATGCCCACTATAATGTTTACCCATCATTCAACTTGGAATATGTGTCCTATGACCTTGGTTTTATTGTATTTACATGGAAAATCAACCAGGGGTTGTTACACTAACATCCTTGTTTCTATGCAAAGGAGAAAATATCTCCTAGTGTTTTAATTTGGGTAAAATTATCAAGTTTTCCTTCGGAGATGTGATCCAACAGTGCTATTGGTTACACTTTAGGTAATTTTATTCTATCATATGACATTTACAACTCTTGTAGTAATAGTAGAAATGGCTATTAGTTAGGGCTTGTTTGAGTCAATGGAATTCGTAATAAACCCTACACCTAGACTCTAGATTATATGAATTTACCTTTCTATTGTGTGAAATGTCACCAATATTGCCATGTTCTTAGAGAATGTGACAAGTTTTTTATGCAAAATTATTGGGGTGAAAAGACAATTTCAAGTTGTTCTTTCATAAGAGATTCCTCACATTTCTATTGATTCTCCATGTTAAAAGTGAAGTTGTGGGGGATGGAAAAACATTTGATTGTAAGAAGTAAGTGATTTTGGTGGATATGGGATTAATGTTTGACAACATTTCTATTTTCTTAATTTCTAGTTTGGGAAGAGAAAATCCTTTTTAACATCACAATATTAATAAAGAAATAAAATACTTTAGCTTCACTCTAAAACCCAATAATTATGTTAAAATATCACAAATAACTTTTAACATAGACGCAAATCACATTCCTAGTGAAATAATAAATGGCTCTCCATAAATTAGCCACACCTTAAAATGGTTATATTACCAAAATTCTAACTTATTTGTAAGTTAAAATGGTTATATTACCAGATTTCTAACTTATTTGTAAGAAGTAATTGAATGGAGTATTAGGTAAAATTGTACTCTCTTATATTTAGATAAGTTTGTTAACTAGTTTCTATATTCTATAACATTTAAAATAAAATTTAAAGGTTCATTAATCTTCTCCAAATAAAAATCCACTTAAAAGGACAAATTTGCTAATAACAATTTTAAAACTCAATTTAAAAATACAAATTTGTATTTGTTAACGACCATTTTAATGGTGATCACAAGAAAGGTCAACTCCTGGATGGTCAGCTCAAGCCAGCAGTATGCGTGAAGATCGCTAGGAATGCCAACTGCTGCTTAGCTGGACCGTCAGTTCAAGCCCACCGCACGCTTTTCTTGCTGCATTAATTTTTGAAATAAAGAGCCCGTAGCGCATAGTTACAAATGAAATGAATCGAAACGTTACCTACTAATTATACCCCACCGCTTCGCCACATATTAAGTAAGTAGATTGCGACTTACAAACAATTAATGTCATAACACCCAGCTGCGAGGATGGAAAAAGTTGGCAATAATCATTTAGCTTAAAAGTAGTTAATATTATGAGGGTGTATATGATTAATTGTAAAATTACATTTCAACAGACATAACATTAACATTAAATGTTGTTAGGAGTTTATATTTTTAAATCTTATCATTGGAATCACGCGAATAGTTATGATGGTTCACTTTCAATATATTTTATAAGTATTTAATGTTTTATATTACAGTGTATCATTCTCATTAAAATTACACTTCAACGGATAGAGTATTAAATGTTTTATAATGATGTGTTATTTATTATTTATATTGACTTGGAATATTAAAAATGAGTCAATTTTATAACCCAAACACATTTGCATATAAAAAAAATGCATATATTTCTGAAAGATCTTTATCATCTTCTTTAATATGTATATTATTTGTAATTGTGTATATTCTTGTAATAAGGATTTAATGAAAAAATGATATACGTTTTTTTATTATTATATAGATATTTAATAATATAAAAAAATAGGTTTTGAAAGTGATAAGATAACATTAACTTATTTAATAAGTTTTTTTAAGTAAAGAGAAAACTAACTTTTTATTAATACAAATTTTTTACTTGTAGCAAAAGCTAAGATATCTACCAAAAAAATTTGTGGATAACCTAAGTTCATAATATTGATATCATAGTTCTAGTATTGAAAAATGATTTTATAAAAAGTATACAAAATAGATCATAATAAAATTCACATCATCACATTAAAAACCATCATATAATGTTAAAAGGAGAAACAAAAGATCCACAACAATAGAGGAAGCGCTTATGTGAAGAGGATTTCCCACTTACTTGAAATTTATTATTTGTGAAGGTAATGAATATAATCTCCCTGGATTGGTAGATGTGTCCCTCTTTGAATAGTGCATCCAAAATGTTATTTTATTTCTTATATAAATGGGAGAAGGTCACCCCATGGAAAAGATAAATCAGTCGCGTAATTCTTTGTATCCAGTTAATGAGCATTGGGAGGTTGAAAGAAGACCGCTTCAAAACACACTCAATAACCACCTTTGAGTCTCCAAATACATCCATTGTCTTGATAAATAACCATTTTGCACAATATAAGACCCCCATATAACTATGACCTCTACATGGGTGTTGGAACCTACACCATTGTTCCAACTAAAATGATAATAATTGTGAGGCTTTAAAACTATGTGCGCTCCACAACCATATATAATATTTTTAGCTACCTCATCAAAAAAATCCACATGATATGTGCCCCAAAGATTCAATGGAATTTACTTAATATTCTTTTTATAATATTGATATATGGAGTAATTTGACTTGATACTTTAAAACAAACAACAAGGTATACAAAAAATGTTGAAAATGCATAAGGAGATTTGAAGACATTGTGGTATGTGGTAAATATTAATGGCTTTCCTATGTCAAGTTAAATAAGGGGATTGATGAACCACATTAAACCACGAGATTATTGGGGGGTTTTATGCAAGTGCCCTCTTCACAATACTACTCATCATTGATTCATTTAGGATAAAAATGAATGACACACATTCTCAGTGCCCACATGTGAGAAAGAATGACCTACACACCATCAAGGTAACTAAGACAAGATGTATGACAATGGAACTTAACCTCAATTTGATAAGGATGTCACCAGTATTGCCTAACCTTACTTGTAGTTGAGTCAACTAATAAGGACAACACATGGAGCATTACTCCATTGATGGTGTCAAGGCATTTTTGGATAGCTAATCATTGGATTGAGGACAAGGTTAATGGCTTGCAATATATTTCAAGGTCAACATAACAAGGACAAGGAAAAGATGGCCATGACCTTGAAAATTGTTCAACGAAGCATGAGATAATCATTGGATGCCAAGTCATGATGGACCTAAAAAGTGCATTTGGGAGAAGGTGGAAGTGTATTTATGAGAAGGAATTAATGAAGTGATCCTTATGTCAATTCTCTTATATTTCTTTGTATAGTTTAAGTAGGCCTAATGGTTAAGAAGAACATGTGCTTTCTCGTAAGAGGTCATAAGTTCAAATCCAGAGGGATGTAGAGTATGTACACATTCGTATACTTTAGTAGTTGAATCCTTGTGTGAAGGTGGATCCCTTATCCCACAAACAAAGAGGTATCATACACCAATTTGGTGTCTAGCTTGGTCATGACCTTAAAATTATTATTACTTAGTTAAACCATTTTGGAACTAATCAACATTGTTTAATAAAAATATTAACTATTATGTTCACTTTATTTCTTTGTGGTACAAAATGACATTTGATATGAGACACTCAAATAACCCCATTTTTAATAAGCCTTTATTTTACAACAAATCCAATTTCTAAAATTTTTAATCATTTTTGAAAAATTAACAAATTTTAAATCATCTTAAAATAAACCAAAATCCCCCCACCAAATTTCATGAACAAAACTCATATCCCAGCCATGCATTATCATTTATATAAATACCTTCAATCTTGCATAGCAATTATAGAGAATCTCTTAAAATTCATTACACTGAGAACTGGGATAGTGCTAGCACATATAACCTCAACAAAATAATTAATATAAAACTCAACAAAATAAGTAATATAAAACAAAAATAAATATAATATATGCTCATAATTCAAATAAAAGAAAAATATATCGTAATTTTGAGAAACATAAATATGCTTCACCAAATTTAAATGTGACTGTCGTTACTCCTACATTGTAGAACTAGAGTTAATGTTTAAAAAGTGGTACTTATATTAACCAAATAAGTCATTCAAGTGGTAAGTATAACTAAAAAGTAAGTGATTAGAAAGAAGGAAAAATGTTAAATATTATTTTTTTTAATTTGTAAATTGTTGTTGGTATTTTAGTGAATAATTAGTCACTCCAGATTTTATAAAAGTATATTGAAATTTATATCATGAGATTTAATTTTTTGAGTTACAACATATTTTATAAAAATACATTGAAATTTATATTATGAGATTTAATTTTTTTAATTCTAAATTTTTTAAGTATTGTGTTTTGTTTATCCATGTAACAAATAAAATGCAGAAAATAGGGAACAATACAAATATAATCACACACATCTATTACAATGAACACAATATATGTTTTGTGAAATTTTTTCAAGAGAAAATTTAAATAGAAGATGTGGTTGCTCTACTCTCTTTTCTCTGGAACAGAAATAATGCAAGCACCAAGGAGAAGACCCTCTCTGTGTTGTTACATGATATATATGGATTAATAGACTACCCAAACAAACATACCCAACTAAAAAATGTAGTTGCTCTACTCTCTTTTATTTAGAATGGAAATAATACAAACACAAAAAAAAACACCCTCTATATTATTACATCACATATATAAATTGATAGACTACCATAAACGAGCATTAGACTCTATTATCCCCTCTCGCTCTAGCTTCTAAATTTTTTAACAAAATACCAACAAAAATAAATCAAACCTTTTTTCCTCCCATTAAACTAATTATAACACAACCCAGTTGCTAACTAATTAAAATCAAATTTAACTCCTTCAACTTTATAATTCTCACATTATTTATAGTTACAACTGTCACTCATTAATAATTGCAAATATTCAGTTACCCTGATGATCATGATTCCGAGGGGCTTCGCAAACCCAGAAACTTCGAATTTCTACGCTAAATTTTATGTGCAGATGCCTTTAGAAAGCTTTGGAGATGTCTAACAGCTTTGAAAAAGATCGACATCGTTGATTTTGTGCAGGGAGTGGTATAATAAATGCAATTTAGTAGCATCATCATTCAACCAAATTGTGGAACTATCTATTAGAAGGAATCTCTTCCTGCAATTGTGGAGTGGTCCATTTGATCCACTGGTTGTTAATTCAATTCTCTGGTTGGTGCAGATACCGTTCTCGACGTGGCTATGAAAGCTGCTACCCATTTTATGTTACATAATCTTTAGAGGTAAATTCGCTGCAGGAATTATTGTAGTTTGATTTATGGATGCTCATATCCCATTATCATTAAGACAACACGTTTTCTGACTTCTGACAATTGATTTATGTCTCGCCCAGATTTCCCTTAAATTTGAATTTTTCATCAACAACCATTACTGTCCATGGTCGCTGGTCGCTAGGAATGCCAACTGCTGCTTAGCTGGACCGTCGGTTCAAGCCAACAGCATGCATTTCTTACTGCGTTCATTTTATTTACTGTCCATGCTCTCTGGTCGCAAGGAATGCCAACTGCTGCTTAGCTGGAACGTCAGTTCAAGCCAACAGCATGCATTTCTTACTGCCTTCTTTTTTGGAAATAAAGAGCTGGTAACGCATAGTTACAGATGAAAGAAATGGTACATACTAATTATACTCCCACATACTAATTTAGTACACTGCGACTTATAAACAATTAATGGGCGTTGTCAATTTTATTTGGACAGCACATTTGTTGTTAGAATCTGTTAAGAAATTTTTTATAAAACCTACTGCGGATAGTGTTTGAATTGAAAAAGATTCAGTATCATTTAAAAAAATTTAAACAAGTACTCAAAATTTTGAAGTTTAATAATTGTAACTGAGATTTTTTAAAAAATTCAGAAAATTTTGTTAAAATTTTAGTAAAATTTATATAGTTTTCCTCATAAAATTAGAATCTCTTTAAACTACTGGACAATTAATGTCATAAGATCCAGCTGCAGTGATAGGAAAAAAAAGTACACACAAAAATGGAATTTGACATTTACCCATCAAATGCAATTAACAAAATTGCAAAACCGTCCAGGTTTTTTTTTTAAATTGTAAATATTAATAAAATGTAAAAACCATCACATTTAAAAAGTTTATCTATTTTAAAATTCCAACTCTGAACACAAACACTCTCGACTTTAGCCGTTAGCAATAATCATTTAGCTAAAAAAGTATTTTAATAATGTGAGGGTGTATATGATTAAATGTAAAATTACATTTCAACCTACAAAACATTAACATTAAAACATTAAGGAGTTTATTATAAATCTTAGTATTGGAAATCATACGAATAGTTATGATGGTGCACTTTCAATTCATTTAATGTTTTACATTGCGATGTATCATTTTAATCAAAACTACATTTTAGTATATAAAATATTAAATGTTTTCTAATTAGGTGTTTGTCATTCACCTTGACAATGAAACAATAAAAATAAAATAAAAAGTCAATTTTATTAGCACCAACACATTTTCTATTTAAAGAAATTCAAATGTTTTCTATTTAATGAAATCAAATATTTTATGTATTATGTATTGCATAAAACTTCTTTATCATTAAATTCAAATATTGTTTTTATCCTGTATTGCATAAAGGTCTTTATTTATTTATTTTTTAAATCGTGCAATCATTGTAATAAAGATTTATAAGCCCAACGCATTTTCTATTAAAAAAACATTCAAATATTTTTTGTATTATGTATGGCATAAAAGTTCTTTATCATTAAATTCAAATATTGTTCTTATTATGTACTGTATTAAGGTTTTTTTATTTTTATTTTTTTAATCAATGTGATTTATGAAAATTGATATTATATATTTTCAATATAATTAATAATAATAAAAAAAATTATCAGATATAATTTATTTATTTAATAGTTTTTATGATATTGATATATCTAATAATTTTGACTTGGTAATTTAAAATGAGTAAACAAAATTTTTAAAATGTATAAGGAGATTGGAAGATAATGTTGTATTTGGTAAAAATTAATGGATTTCATATGTTAGGTTAAACACATTACATCATAAGATTATTGGTAGTTTTATGGGAGTGTTTTGTTCCCAATACTACTTATAATTGATTGTTTTAAGATCATGATAAATAGCACATATTCTCAGCGCCCACATGTGAGAAGGTGATGGGCTTCTAAATTAGACATAAATTGTCACACACCCAATAATTAGAATAATCCATAGCAAAAAAAAATATTAATTATATGAATACTTTCAAACTATGTATATTCATAAAACAAGTCATATAACATATGCAGTTTGCATCATTTTAATATATAAAGTTTTCTATAGTAATTCACTTTAAAATAATTACAAATCTTGTTTAGAAGTCAATGTCATTCTTTGAACCCTGAAAAATAGGGTTATCTATGTGGTTGTATACATCTTATGGTATCCTTACATGGTTTACATCGATTAGCCATATCTTTGAATCTTATTCGTATTAACTAAATAACTTATGCATTTACTGTGGCAATTTCAACCTTATGGTGGCATTAATGGTTCTCGGGCTGTGAATTCCCTAGGGCTACGGTCCACTTCCTCATTGATTGTCCTTGCACCTCCAACTATAATCCTTATGCAGAAAAACATGCCTGATCTACGACATCTGGTCCTCCTCAAAATCAAACGACCGAAGTTTCGTTTTGCTGGACATAGGGTGGCCTGTAATGGCAAATTCGTCATTTGGTGTTTTTGTTGAAGTTCGCCTAGTCCTATGGCGAATCAGCAACCCCCTTTCTGGTAAGGGGATTATGACCTGCAGTCTTATTCTCACGGTTGCTAGCTTGACTTCTGGCTCTTTGAGTTTGTTAATGAGCTACACTACACTTATTGGTTGTAGTGGTCATCTTCTGGGTTTGCATCTTGCTCTAGAGAGGGTTGTCCTATATGGTTCGACATTCAAACAAGTATCATCCCTCGGTGTCATTCTCTGTCAAACTCCTCTTTACTCGATTATTTTTCGTAATTGCAAGATGGCTATAGTTTAATACTATGATTGTTTCATTGCAGGTTGTTTTGGCTCTTGTGCGGAACTCTTGGGATCCTATTACATCACCATCGTGACAACAATTGCCTTTGATTTTCTACCAGGATAGCCCTAAGGTTATTCTCATAAGCTGTTACCAACTCTGTTGTTGTGTTTGGTTCTAATATCTGTCAGCTTGAAACTGAGAATTCATGATTTAATGTGTTAAAAGGGCGATGGCTTAACTGTATAATCCCTTTGATTTAATGTGTTAAAAGGGTGATGGCTTAGCTATATAATCCCTTTCTGGGTATTTAACTCCATTTAGCTGTAGAGCCCACATTTGTCAGCTAGGTTTTATTGGACTTATTTTTATTTGTCTGTGGCCTATGGCACGAGTTCATTTATATGAAAGTCTCTGTTTTGCAAGCTATGAATATTGGTTGTGCTACTCTACTAAAGTGAAATATATATACAATTGTTTTGCTTAATTTTCTTTCAAAACACAATATAGTTTTCTATCACTCTATGATTTGGGGTTGAGGGTTTTTCCGAAAACCCTCTGTCAATTCGTTTGAGTGGGTATTTCTAGGTCTGGTTTACCTACTTGACAGTGCAATAATATTTTGTTTACTCTCCCATAATGGGATCATTACTATTATTCTCTTTATGAATTATTATCCAGTGCTTGGGTTGTCTGTTTTCCTTCTTAAATTAATTCGTAGATAAGTCAAACCCTTACTAAATTCTGGATTTATATACAGGTTGTATTGATTGTTTCATTATCATAAGGCTTCCCTTGGTTCCTGTACTAGAATAAATTATTGATGGCTATAATCTCTTCTGATTATCTATGGTGGTTTCAGTCACGTATGTTCAACTATCCTACTGTTCTTTCTTGGAGTTGTGATCTCTTCGTTTCTCTATTTTTCCAATTACAATAATTCTCTGCTATGGTTGTTTTCAGTATCATTGTGGTAAAATGAATTTTACTTATAAATTGCTAATTTTCTTTGTTGGTATTATGATACAGGTGTTGTCCTTGATGAAACTCACACAAATGAAAGTTCACAATGCAACAAGTTAACGAAAAATGATAAGATCTTACTTGAATCTCTCAAGTACAAATACAATAATAATAGCTTACTTGAATCTCTCAAGTTCTCTATGAGTACACAGACTCCCCTAATGCTCTCTATCCTAAAATCTATCTCGGTATTTTCCTAAATACTTCTCTCCCCTCATGCTCTCTGTCTGTGGCTTTTTAAAGCCAACTGCACTGCCTGTTCATTTCATTTCCTCAACTCTAAGTCTCCCCAGCCTCTTGAATGCTTTGAATCCCTCTCCAACATTATACAATCATTGCCTAACACATGGAGAGGAGGTATCCACCCATTTCGCAGCGCTAGAGTGCCTCGGGTCTCTGAAACACCTGAAATGGCTACGTACTGTTTCTACAGTGGAAATATATTTTAACATAGAAATTTTCCAAAACCATGATATGTCGAACTTCAAAAGTCCTCCAATACACTTAATTCCCCTATCGGGTCCGTTCACAAGTCGCTATCACATATCGGAGGGGCTCCGTCTTTGTGTATTTCGTTTAATACGAAAATACATTAAAACATTGTAAAGCCCACATTCCTAGACCTGAAATACTATCCAATATCATTAATGAACCCTTTCGGGTCCACAACATCGCATCAACGCTTTTCCTTTGGTTTTTCATTTGTTCGCGAAAATGCAATTTACAAAGGCAAACTCAATTTTCCAGACTCCAAAATATATGCAATGCCACCTATTATATGATCAGGTCCATAATATCGCTACCTTTATTGGTATCGGTCTAGCTCCACTACATAGTTTCGATGCGATGCGGTGATGCGATATATCGTAATCGCTCATCACAATAACCCTCTTGTCATTTGTAAGTGCTTCTGCGATCCCCTGATAGCAATCTGGCGATGTAATATGGGTCATCAATCTACGCGCTTGATCAATGGTCCAGATTAACTTCGCCAATCGTTGTCGCATGTCTTATGTGGATCTCTTTAAATCCGTTGATCACTGTCGCAAGACTCATGTGGATCCCGCCGATCTCTGCCGAAGGTCACCGTTGATTGAAATTACCGATCCGATCTGGACCGTTGATCGACCAAATGGGATGGTTACTATGCATCACTTGGTCCATGCCTCCATATTCTATTTTATTCATGATTTCATGGGTTTTGGGCTTCCCAATAGTGTTTCTCCACCTTGCTAAGGGTGTTTCCTCTGCATTAAATTTGATCTTTTAAAATATTTTGATCTTTGGCATGATTTTTAAAGAGATTATGAAGACTTAGAGAGCATTCTCGGATCGATTTGGATCACACCTTCCTACTGAAAAAGGCTTTTGGACCACCAAAAGTTGGTTTTCAAACATCGCTTAAGTGAGGATACAACTACCTTACTTGTCCAATCTCTATCCATTTTTCCCTTTTGGGTTTTGAACCTTTGAGTCCAATCCTTAGGTACTCAACATATCCTCTACGCATTGTCCTCACCTTCCTATCCAGAACTGTAAGGAAATTGACTTTGCCCTTCAGGATCTTCAATTAAAGAAGGTTCAAACAGCCTTAAATTTTCTGCATTTACTACTGAATAGATGTGCGTGTATGCTGACAGATCAAGGCAGAAAGCGCTCTCACCAATTTTCTTAAGTACCTTAAAAGGCCCATACCTTATTGGTTTCAGTTTCTTTCCTTCACCTTGCATTCTATCCTTGCTGATATATAGCCAGACTTGATTACCAACTTGGAAGCTATGCTCCACCTGGTGTTTATCATGCCTTGCCTTGCATTTGCTTGGCTCTTTTCCAGCTATTCCTGTACTTCCTAGTGAATTTCTTGGATCTGTTCAATGAATCTGGTTGCTTTTTCCACATCATTGTGTCCAGCAACTGCTATGTCTTTTTCAAAATCCAAGGGATACCTTGGTATAAAACCAAAATAGGTCTCAACAGGAGACCTTTGTGTAGAAGAATGTTTAGCGTAGTTGTAAGCATGTTGCACATAATAGAAATGTTCATCCAAAAACTTGGGATGCTTGCTGCAATAACCCCTGACCAATTGGATCACTGTCCTGTTGAATACCTCTATTTGGCCATCTGTTTGTGGATGAAAGGTTGTGGTTTTCTTCAGTCTAGTGTCCATTAATTTCCATAGACTTGACCAAAACTTTCCAACAAATCGGGAGTCTCAATCAGATACTATGGAAGTGGGTAACCCAAAATGCACCCAGACATGCTGAAAGAACAATTTTGTTGTTTGTTCAGTTGTAATCTACTTACTACAAGGTATTAAAATACACATTTTGCTGAAGCTGTCCACAATAACATACAAATAGTCATGACCATTTCTAGATTTGGGCAGTTCTCCAACAAAGTCCATGGAAACACTTTCCCAAGGACGGGAAGGGACTGGTAGTGGAATGTACAAACCTAGTTTTTTATTGTTGGGCTTGCTTTTAGCACACATGGTACACCCTCTTACATATCTAGAAATTGTTTCATGCATTTTTGGCCAATAGCAGTATCTTTGTAGTTGTGCAATTGTTTTTCTTACACCAAAATGACCTGATATCAGAGAAGTATGTGCTTCCCTAGTTATATTAATCCTCTCTATTTTTGGAATTCATGGCTTCCCCAAATGATACAAGAGTCAGTCCTTAACATAGTAATCCAATTCTTCTACCTTTTTGCCATTACTTAAAGCTGCATATACATCTTTAAAGTCTATATCTTGAGAATATTGTTCAATGTAGCTTTTATGCATTACTAAGTTATGCTTAAGTATAGTAGATGCATTTATAATTGATCTAGATAATATATCTGCAACTTTATTGTGTATTCCCTTTTTATATCTGATGACTCAATGAAATTGGTGTAGGAAACCCATCCACCTATAGTGTATTAATTGCTGCAATTTAGTTTGTGAGTGAAAGTATTGAAGTGGTTGATGATTAGTGTGTATAACTATTTCTTTTCCCATTAAGTAATGTTTCCACTCTTTCACAGTATGGATTAATGCATACAATTCTTTATCATATGTAGGATAATTAACTACTGCAAAATTAAAGGTCTCAAAATGGTAGCATATGGGTCTACCATGTTGCATCAACACTACTCCCATGGCATAATAACTTGCATCCATTTCGATCTCAAATAGTTGTTGAAGATTTGGTAATGCTAGTATTGGTGCTATACTAATTTTTTCTTTCAAGGTTTTGAAGGTTTCTGTTGTTTGGCTCCCTACTGAAACACCTTGTTCAATCATGTCAGAGCATGTAAGGGAGCTGCAATTGAGGAAAAATTAGCAATAAACTTTCTCCAATATTGTGCTGCCCCTAAGAAGCTTCTAACTTCTGTAGCAGAATTGGGCTTACGCCAGTTTACAATGACTGCAATCTTATAGGGATCTATCTTCAGGTCACCACCCCCTACAATATGACCCAAATAATTCAAAGATTTTTACCAAATTCACATTTTGACAATTTAAAATAGAGATTTTCTTGCTTCAAAAGATCTAGAGTCTACTTCACATGCTTCAAATTTTCTTCTCATGTTTTACTAAATACAAGAATTTCATCCAAATATACAATTACAAAATCATCAATAAAAGTCTTGAGTACATCATTCATTACTCTCATGAAAGCGGTAGGAGCATTAGTTGAGCCAAAAGGCATAACTAGCCATTCATACAACCCTTGCTTTGTTTTGAAAGCAATCTTCCATGCATCTTGCTCTGCTACTCTGACTTGATGGTAAACACTACGTAGGTCCAACTTGGAAAAGTAAACAGGCTCTTTCAGGTGATCCAATAGATCATCTATGCGAGGAAGGGGATAACGATTCTTGATCATTATTTTATTTAGTGCTTGTAATCAATGCACATCCTTCATGAACCATCCTTATTTCTCACCAACATGATTGGAGATCCGCATGGTGATGTGCTTGGTCTTATGAACCCTCTCTCGAGCAACTCTTGTATCTACTTCATGATTTCTGCATTCTTTAAAGCAGATAACCTGTACAGTCCAATGTTAGGCAATGGAGCATCTTGCTGCAAATTAATATCATGTACAATTTCCCTCTTTGGTGGCAGACCTTTACGTTCTTGAAATAAGATATCATATTTTGAAACAACTTTTTCTAAATCAGCTTGCTATTTAGCATCACAACCTTCAAATACATTGGTCTTATCAAGTTTCTTTTCCTTTACAACCACCAGAAAAAATTGCTTGCATGAATTTACAATTCTTTTCATTTGCCCTGAGTTTATGAGAGTATAATTATTCTTGAGTTTATGAGCTCTTACAATATATTCGATTCCATCTTTAACGAGTTGATACTTTTTTAGCTCTATAGAAAAGGCTTTATATCATACAATAAGGAATTCAAACATCCACATATCCAAGGGAATAATATCTAACTCACCTCATCCACAAATATGACCCAAAGAAAACTAAGTTTACATGTCTAGTCACTGTATTTTGTTATCACAATACCCAACCTAATGGATATGGCTTCTTGTGAGGTGTGGTTAGCAGTCCCAATTTCTTTACAATTGCTTTAGAAATTAAATTTACTTGTGAGCCACTATCAAACAAAGTATCAATCTTTTGATGCTTAGAAATAACTCTAATATGAAAAAGCTCATGTCTTCTTCTCTCATTTTCTTCACTATCAATAGTTTGTGCAGAATTAATAGTAGATGCTTCAGAATTTTTACCTTTTATACCTATGGCAACAATTGTTGTTTCATCACCTGAGTCTGACCCGAAATCTTTTTGTATAGCAGAAACAATCTTCTTATTCTTGCCATAGAACTTCTTCAGCTCTGGATGCAAAGACCAGCATTGTTCATCATCATGTCCATCCTTCTTGCAGTGAGTACATCAAGGTTTGGTATTTTGTACAACATTGGCCTTCCTCTCTTTCCATTTCATCTTCCTCTTTTCCTTGTTCTTACTTGCAATGGGTTTTGATGATCCCCCAATCTCTGGGTTCACATTCTTGCCTCTAGCCTCTAGATGGGTAGCTTGAACAAATACCTCATCTATGCTAGTAGGGTTAAACATGAGAATGGTATGTCTCAAATAACTATGTAGACCACTTCTATACTTCAGCAAAGTTTTAGGTGAATCTAAAGAAATGCCTAGAATCAAAGCTATTTTTCTAAACTCTTGGGTGTAGCTTTGTACACTTTGCCCTTTTAATTGGTGAAGACTTTGCCAACTCATCATAGCTTGCTGCAATAAGCTAGTGGATAGAATTGTTTTTTAATTGCAGAAACAAATTCACTCTAGACAGAAAGAATTTTACCATGCTTCTTCAAGTCAGCTTGTGTCCTGCCTTCCCACCATACCAAGGCAATTCCTACCAGGCGTAGGCTGGCTAGTTGAATCTTACTTATGTCTGAATCAATGCTCTGCACCCTACAATACACATCAATCTGCTTGATCCAGTTATCTAGATTCTCTGCATTTAACTCTCCATCATACATTGGAAAATAAAATTTAACATCTAATTTAATCAAAGATGTTTTCTTATTTTTAATTTCAGGGCTCTCAGGAGGCATGGACAGAGGAACCTCTTTTCCTTTCCCTTTGCCTTTATAATGGCCATCTATCTGCTCTTTTGTCTTGTTTGCAAGTAGAAAAATCTTCACTCCAACCTTTCTTAAATTCTCTATACATTTCTTCTACCATGGCTCTCGTGGTCATGAAATTGTCATGAACTGAGAGTCTGATTCCAAAGGGTTTTCTTCTACCATTTTCCTCCTAGTATAGACTCTACCACTTTCTAGGTTAGATTCAACCAATTTTCCTTCTCCTAATTTAAGCTTTGATCTAGTGAGCATTCATAAATAGTCCAACACAAGCTTGTCTAACCTTAGCAACCTAAAGCTCTGATACCACTTGATCTAATAATGAGATCTAAGACAATTAATAAGGTATTATAGTCCTATGTGCATGGATTTGTCTATGTCATTTTATGCAATGGATCGATAAGATTGTGAAATGCACAAACAATGAAGCAATAAAACAAAACATAATAGGCAACATATACACAACAAATTTAATAAGCAGTTCACCCAATACTCCTAGGCTACATCTCTTGGTCCAGCCTTCAATGGTGGCCTCTCTATTATGTCTTCAAGCAGAGTTTTGTTTACAATAGTGAGCTCAATTTGAGCCTCACACACAAACAGAAATACAATAATAAGAGCTTACTTGAATCTCTCAAGTTATCTATGAGTACACAGACTCCCCTAATGCTCTCTGTCCTAAACTTTGTCTCAACATTTTCCTGAATACTACTCCCCCCTCATGCTCTCTATCTATGGCAACTGCGCTGCCTGTTCATTTCATTTCCTCAGCTCTTAGTCTCCCCAGCCTCTTGAATGCTTTGAATCCCTCTCCAACATTATACAATCATTGCCTAACGCATGGAGAGGAGGTGGCCACCCATTCCTCAACGCTAGAGTCCCTTGGGCCTCTGAAATGCCTGAAATGGCCGCGTGTTGTTTCTACAGTGGAAATACATTTTAACAAACAATTTTTCCAAAACCATGATATGTCGGACTTCAAAAGTCCTCCAATACACTTCATTCCCCTATCGGGTCCGTTCACAAGCCGCTACTTCATATCGAAAGGGCTCTGTCTCTATGTATTTTGTTTAATACGAAAATACATTAAAACACTATAAAGCCCGCATTCCCAGACCTGAAATACTATCCAATATCGTTAATGAACCCTTTCAGGTCCACAACATCGCATCGGTGCTTTTCCCTTTGGTTTTTCATTTGTTCGTGAAAATGCGATTTACAAAGGAAAACTCAGTTTTTCGAACTTCAAAATACATGCAATGCCATATATTATTTTATCGGGTTCGTAAGATGACTAGCTTTATTGGTGTCGGCCCTGCTCCATTGCATAGTTCCAATGCAATGCGGCGATGCGATATAACGCAATCGCTCATCGTAATAACCCTTTCGTCGTTTGTAAGCGCTTCTGCAATCCCTCGATAGCAATCCGGTGATGTAATATGGACCGTCGATCTGCATGCTTGATCGATGGTCTAGATTAACTCCACCAATCATCATCATATGCCTTATGTGGATCTCACAGACTCCGCTAATCGTTGTCGCAAGACTCATGTGGATCCCGCCGATCTCTGCCGAAGGTCACCGCCGATTGCAATTACCAATCCAATCTGGACCGTTGATCGGCCAGATCAAATTTTTACTATGCATCACTTGTTCCACGCCTCCATATTCTGTTTTATTCACGATTTCGTGGGTTTTGGGCCTCTCGATAGTGTTTCTCTGCCCTACTAAGGGTGTTTTATCTACATTAACTTTTATATTTTAAAAGATTTTGATCTTTGGCATGATTTTTAAAGAGTTTATGAAGACTTAGAGAGAATTCTTGGATCCATTTGGATCACGTATACACTATGAAATATGATATTTGAAGTTGCAGTTCGATCTGGTCGTTGTTGCAAAATTCTGGGTTCCGCTTTGTGTTCTGGTGCCTATACTCTAGTGAGAATGTTCTAAATGTTCAGATTGATTGATTGTGATTTGCTTCAATGATGATGGGTTTGCACTGATTGATTTAGTTGTGGTTGATTCAGAGATTGATGATTGAGTTTCAGTGATTGGTTGATGCAGATGTATTTGATGATTTTATTGCAGTAGTGATTGATTTTGAGCTTCAGCGTTACTGATGGGTCCAGTATGAAAGTTTGATGAAACGAGGCCTTCAAATTGTGGTGATGTGTTCCAGGAGTATCTAGTTTGAAAATTTATGAAACGTGGTCCCTAGAGGAAGAGAAAAGGTTGTAGCCTTCTTTAGGATGGTGCCTATGTACTGGTAAAGGTATCGGCCAATACAAGAGCCAGGGGGTTGGAGCTTCCTTCCAATAGCACCTAGAAAACGAGTGAAGGTTGGAGCCTTTTGTAGGTCTATGCCTATGTAATAGTAAACAGATTGGCTAGTACAAGAGCTAGGGGGTTGTAGCTCCCTTCCAGTAGAAGCTCGAGAATGAGATAAGGTGGTAGCCTTCTGAAGGTGGGTGCCTACGTACTAGTATGAGTCTGAACCAATACAAGATTGTAAACAGGTTTTTCTTATATTAAAAGAAGACAGCAGTAGGTGGTTTTTGTCCCACATTAGGATTCCACCTTAAATATTGGTGTTCATGTGTGTTGCTTATGTGTGATGGTTTATTCTGTTATTATTGCAAATGGTTACTGTTTATATGGTTAATGAAGTACTGATGTTGGCTTGATGGGGCCTGACCCAGGTTCGAAGTTAATTAGCCAAACAAATTCCTACTCCACTGGCCCTTTCGGCATCAACCCACGGAGCGTGGACTGAAGTCTCACTCGAAGCAGTATGAGGGAATGCTAGAACCAAGTTTCTGCACCCTAAATATGTCTAAGGTGTGCCTATCTTCGCACAAGTCACTTCGTCCACTATTCTGACCCACGATACCTTCACGATCTACTATAATTGTCCTTCGCATAACCCTAACTAGGGGCTGAGGTGATTTTGCGCTACTATGGCAGTGATCTGCACTATTTCCCCAAGTTACACCACGCGTCTTACTTATCCTCTTTATAGATTTTATTCAACTTTGCATACACAAATAGTTTAACTCACATTCACTAATCTACACAGTTATATATGTTCGTGCAACATATAAACAATAGAAATGAAATTTATACCTAATATATTCGATGCACAAAATAGGAAATAAATAAACAGAATTGATGTAAAACTTCTCTTTATTAATGTTTCAACAGTTACAAACTAGACTCATCTTGCGCAGTCAACTGCAGGGGTTCGTGCAATCAAATACGGACTACTAAGCCTCTGTGCACTTAGGTGCAGAGCCTTATCCTACTCTACAACCCAAAGACTCAACCTTAAACTTCAGATCTTGCTCTATGCTTCTATTCCATGATCATCAATTGGATTTTCTACAACTTAGAGCCTCGCTCTATTTATATAATCCCGTGGTCTGCAGACCATGGGTAGATCTCTATAGCCGACATTACATTAAAAAATTAAGGGCCGACAACCCTATGACTCATTTACAAGCTATGTGCTTCTCACCCACAAAATGAGGAGTCTTTACATCAAAGATATAATTTATAACCAAAATCTAGGCTTTTATCCCCAAAACTTCCCTTGGGGGATACCGCGCCCAACAGGCCCCCAACACAAACATTGTGACTCGCCCTCAAGTCACTCTATCGATGTGGAGATCTTTGTGCGCAGACCTCCCAACTCTGCCTGGACTGCTGCAAGGTCGACAACGCACTGAGCAACTGCCTGTTGTACTTCCTGAACGTGCTATTCAGAAACTGCTATAGCTGAACAGCTTCCCTGAACTTGTTCCTATGCGCCCTAAATCTGTGCGAGCTTTGCTTCAATAGAGGTTGTAATGACGAATGCCTCATCAATCCATGGTTGTACGCGTGCCTTCAAAACGGCTTCCTTGTGACACTTCACTACTGCGGCAGTCCTATCATCACGCAGCGCCTGGGAAGAGTAGTTTATAGTCCCGCACCTCCTTTCAGCTTCCAGGAGTGCTAAGACTATGCTTCCTGTAGTTAGTTATATGGTCAAGCCACTTGTGTATGCCTTCAAATGACTGCCATTGACTTTTCCTGGGAAGAGTTCTCCATTTAACTTTACCAACTGCACCGCGCCACCATCTGTGATCTCCTTAATAACATACGGTCCCAATTAATGCATTTTGAGCTTCCCTGGGAATTGATCAAACTTACTATCATATAGCAACATCAAATCATTTTCCTTAAAGGTGCGCAACTTAATATGTTGATCGTGTGAGGCCTTTTCGTGCTACTTTTTCACTTGCTGGTGGAATTCAACCAAAAACCATTCTTCTTCGAGCTCCTCCAACTGCACGAGCCTCTCCTCCAGGGCTCCATGATCTATCATACCTGTGAGTGCCACTATACATAGACTAGGAACAATATACTCCATAGGTATTACGGCTTCAACTCCATAGACAAGCTGAAAAGGTATCTATCCCATCAGTTTCTTACATGTCGTCCTATAAGCCCATAGAACTACGGGTAAGCGCAAGTCCAAATCACTTTGCTTCACATTGCATACCTTGTTTAGCATGTTGCATACATTATTGAATGCTTTTGCATGGAGAACCTTCTACATGATTGTCCACCTATGTACTATCTTTCCAACATTAAGATCCATTTGCACATTTGTCCCCCCCAACACATACTTATTCAGCGCGAAGTTCATATGCATCCGCGTAGGTTTTTTTCCATGTGCCTACATCCACCCGACCAGACTCATGTGTGGATCATTTCATCCATTGTATTTATCTATCAATCGCACCCTAGGCTTCCCAAATTGTGTGCGTATCATCCTTCTACATTCGCACCAATCGTCAAAGCTCCCTTTATGCATACCCCACCACCTTGCTGGCGTAGCACGCAATACCCAATCCAAGGCCTGGAAGTGTTTCTTTTCTGGCATCTCCCTTTCAAATTTATTCAAGAAGGTATCTACCTCACTTAGGCCATCATAAGTAGGTAGGTATCTTACTTCTATCGATACGCAACTCAACAAACTTGTCATCATATTACAATTTAGTGTAGTCACCTCATGTAACAGATTCTTCCATCACTCTGTTTCCTCATCCAAATCCGAAGTACATGAGCTTTCGTGCTCCCATGCAAGCTGCCCATCTATGGTGGGATTCACCCAGTCCTGGTTTCGTGCTGTTATATTATAGATGCAATCCAAATAATCATCACTTTCATAGTCATGCATAGGCTCTATATAGCGCGATCCTTCAACAAGGTCCAGGGGTATAACTACACGTAGTGACTTATTTTCAAAAATCATTTTCCATTTTTTTAGACAAATCACCCCATTCATGTTAGTGGCCCAATCAATTCCTAAGAGCGCGGGGTATGGATTGTTGTCATCAACAATCTCTATCACTTCAAAGTCTTCTAGCACGCTTTCTCCCTCAATGTTCACAGTGATTCCCTGCAACCACCCCATGGGTATTATCTTCTGCTGGTTCGCCATTCACAGCTGAATAGGAGACCATTACAGTGTAGGTCTCCCCATTTGCTCCCATGTCTACTTCAGCAGAACATTCACATCCATTCCTAAATCCAGAATTACTTGGTCCATTTCATATTCTCCAATCTGTGCGGTTAACCTCATTTATCTTCCTTTTCTTGTCTTACGCTTTCCGATCTTCCTGACTACGTGTAGTTCTCCTAGCGCAATCCCAACGCATTTATTAATGAGCTCCTGTAATCCTTTTACATATTTACTATTGCGCAGTAACTTCATACATGTTTCCAAGAATGTTGTGAGCATGGATGGGTCCATCTCTAGCTCTGGTCTATCTTTGCTTCCTAAAGTGGAGGCCTCCTCGAAGCTCTTCTTAGCTTCCATGAAGGTTTGCCGAGCGTGCTCGAAATAAAACTCCACTTCTTTCACCAGAGCTTTGCGAAACCAAGTACTATCCTCTGCTTGTTTTCCTTTGTTATCTCCCATCGCGATTCCACTTCGAAGCACAATGTTCACATTTGGATCTTCCTCGCATGGCTCAAACCTCATCATCTGCAGGTTCTGAGTCGGGGGATATGGTAGCACCCCTTTGTCATGTATCCTAGCTATCAATGTATGACAATCATCTGTCTCATGATCAAACAAGTTGCAATACAAACATGACAGGCATGTTGGATTCGTACAATCGCGGGCATAATGTCCTGGCCCTCTGCAATTGTAGCATATCAACTACCTGCAACCTCTTCCAGGTCATCCTCCACCTCGGTCTTGGCTACACCCCTGAAATCCTGTTCGCACCACTCCTACATTCTGTTCTAGGGGACGTGGTTTGGCCTGAACTCTGTAGGTGGGAGTTCTATCCATCATCAACTCATAGCTTCTACAAGTGCATTCATCATGTGCCAATGACCTACAAAAGTTACAGAACAATTGTTGCAAATTTTTTGTATACTTCTGTAACAAATGGCAGTTGTCTGTAGCATGTTTTCCTCCTATTTGACAAATTGTGCACCACAAAGTAGGCGTCGCGCTAGGCCCTTCTTGTAATTCTGACCTTAACAGCATCAGTCCTCCTCCTGCGAGGTAATTCACTAAAACTGGGCATTGGTCCTTGTCATGACCATGGCCTTTGCATTTTACACACCACACCTCTTTGCATACTTTTGGTCGGGCTATCCTATCTTGTTTCAGACTCTGCATCTCAAGTCATAAATTTTCAGCTGTGCGTGGATTTGCTGAACTCCCAGGTTAGGATCCTACATCAGGGTCTCATGCAGCCTCATCGTGATCTCTACGGCCTCTGCCTAAGTTGTTAAATTCAGCTGTGACAATGCACTCCTTAGATGTGGCATTAATGACGCTACAAACCATTCATGATGTTTTCCATCCATTAGATTCATATTAGCTTCGCGAATCATGCATTTCAGTCTCTGATCCAGCTCCTAAGGAGTCTTGCTTGGTAGCATCATCATCTCTTTGAATCCAATGATCAACTGTGCTTCAGACTCCAGCCTGCTAAATTCTCTATTTAGCACTACTTGGATATCCGCAATTCTCGCATTTGGATTATCATTGGAGTGCTTAATATACCAGGTCAGTGCGTAGTCCTGCAGGGCACTAACTAGTGTCGCTTTCTTTATACTATCATCTGTAACTCCTTGTGGTTCCCATACGGCTCATACAATGAACCAAAATTGGTTCGGATCCTCATTTCCCACTCCCTTGAACACAAGAAACTTTATCGTTCTTTCCATATTGAATCGCGATGGTGGCAGAGGTGGTACGAATGAATATGGAGGTGATGATGGTGAAGCTAGTGGCAATGTGGGTGGGGGTGGTATTTGCGGAATTCTTTGCCTTATCAGATGGATCGCACTTCATGGTGGGACCTTCGTGAGCTCTTTCTCGTCCCCTCGCAGAGGTGAACTCAAGGGGCTATTTTATGGTCCCTTATTTCCTTCATTCCTATAAGCTTTTCCACTTTACGTAGCCCCAAACATCAAGGTAGCTACGTAACCCTTTTTTTGCACAATAACATTTTAATCCAAGTATTCAAAGACTTTATGTACTTACCTCACAGTCCCTTGAGAAAGCATCGCTCTACCTCGTTGTAGCTAACTGAGGTGTCAACCGCGAACTCAGTAATGAATCCTCCTATAATCTGATCGAGCCAATGATCAACAGTGTGCGCGATCTTATCCTTCGATGCTTCCAACTTTTGTATTAATTATGGGGTCCACACAATAGCATTGTCGAGTTTCCACCTTCCTTGGCTATCTGCTAGCTTCGTGATCCACTAGTACGGCTTAGTAGGGAAAGATGCAAAGAAGATTTTGTGGATCTCTGTGTACAAGTAGTAGTCTAACCACTCTTCTTTTTTCTGTCGCGAGTTCCTATTCTCTTGCATCGTGAATTCTTCTATCCAACCAGCCTTCAATTTCATTCTTATTTGGATTCCAATGATATGACATCAGACATCTCTATGTAGATTCCAGTCCCAGCAACGGAACCTTTTGTTGACTTGATGGGGCTTGACCCAGGTTTGGAATTAATTAGCCCTGGGGGGATGTTGTAACCAAGTTTTCGCACCCTCAAGATGTCTAAGGTGTCGATTTAGTCCAACTGTGCCTATCTTCATGCAAGTCACTTCGCACACTGTTCTGACCTGCGATACCTTCACAATCTGCTATAATTGTCCTTCGCGCAGCCTTAACCAGGGATTGAGGTGATTTCGCGCTGCTATGGCAGCGATCTATGCTATTTCCCCAAGTTACACCACACGTCTTACTTATCCTCTTTATAGATTTTAGTCAACTTCACGTAACCAAATACTTTAACTCACATTCACTTAACCTACACAGTTACATATGTTCGTGCACCATATAAACAACATAAATGCAATTTATACCCAATATATTTGATGCAGAAAACAAGAAATAAATACACAGAATTGATGTAAAACTTCTCTTTATTAATGCTTCAAAAGTTACAGACTCGACAAGCCCTACGCACTTTGTTGCGGGGGTCTGTACACTCATCTATAGGGGTCCGTGCACTCAGCTACAGACACTAGGGCTCTACGCACTCAACTGCAAAGCCTTCTCCTACTCTACAACCCAAAGACTCGACCTTACACTTTAGATATTCCTCTATGCTTCTATTCCATGATCATCAATTGCCTTTTCTACAACTTAGAGCCTCACTCTATTTATACAATCCCATGGTCTGCAGACCATGGGTAGATCTCTATAGCTGACATTACATTACAAAATTAAGGGTTGACAACCCTATGACTCATTTACAGCCTACGTGCTCCGTGCCCACAAAATGAAGAGTCTTTACATCAAAGATACAATTTATGACCAAAATTCGGGCTTTTATCCCCAAAAATTTCCCTTGGGGGATCCCGCACCCAACAATTGATGCACTGATTAAAGATCAACATATGACGAATTAACTGAATCATAAGTTTTCTGGATATACACTGGTTACCTTAAATATAGTTGTGTGTACACGTGAGTTACCTTCATTCAAGTAGTGTATATAAATCAGAGCATGAAAAGAAAAAATCATTGATTTGACTAATACTGATTCACCCCCCTCCTCTCAGTATTATTTCCAACATTCTTTTCTTGAATGAAGAATAATACCCAATCTGTTATGGTTCTATTTATAATAGTTCTTAAATGAATTAACAAACTAGTTACTATTTAGAAATCATACAATTAAGTAGTACCTTCTAAACTTTTAAGAGAAAATATTCAGATTTACTTATCTGTACTCGCCCTTCCAGATATATTGAATTAGATTCTTCTCTTAAGATACCCTTCACAGGGTATTCTCTTCAATATTTATTGTTCTTGAATGTAGCAACTATCTGGTCTTAACCAGACATAACCCAGGTAGCACTGTCTGTCCCTACAGCACAGTTGCCCAGTTCATTGCACACTTTTCTTATTTTCCTCCCAGGTCTCTTAGATCCTCCCCCGTCCTCTTGATTACTCGAATAAATCTTCCTTCTGTAAGTAGTTAGGGCTTGGGTAACTACCCAGCCTAACTGTTTGAGAATAAACCATCATCCCTAGATGACTTATTCTCATTTAAATTAAACTCATTAATTATTGCCAAGATTCCAATAATTCACTTTTGTAAATTAAAACAGAATTACTATTTATATCAACATTAACCAATATTCAGTTTGTCAAAAAAAATTCATTAAAATAAATATTTACACATATATGTGGGACATCACATCTTCCCCCCCTAAGATTGAACATTGTCCCGATGTTCTTCTGTCGGAAATAACTGAGGAAATATCTCCCTCATAGTCCTTTCATCCTCCCAGTTAGCTTCTTCAGGACCGAAATGCTACCACTATACTTTAGCTTGGGTGATAAATCTTCTTCGCAACGTTACTTCTCTCCGATCGAGTATACCCATTAGCTCGACCAAAAACTCGCCTTCCGGTTCTACCTATATAGTCAAGATAAAGGAAAGTTATTTTAATTATTTGGTAAAATCAAAATGTACTTTTACCATGCATAATTACATATTCATATATATAAGATAAGTCAACGAGGAAAACTTTTAAATTTTCTCTCCTTCACCTATATTTCTTGCTAGTTTATTGTGTGTTTGGGGTCATAGACATATTTCTTTAAAACCGAAACGTCAAAAATGTTGTGCACCCGTATATGACTTGGTAAAGAAATTTGATAAGCTATGGGCCCAATCCGTGATAAAATATGGAAAGGCCCACAAAATCTAGGTGCCAACTTGGCGCAACCCATCCACTGAAGTGTACTTTTCTTAGCTCTAACATAGACGTAGACATGGTCACCCACTTGAAATTCCTGAAAGCTTTTTTTCCGGTCAGTAAAGTTCTTCTGTCGGTCCTGAGAAACCTTTAAATTAGATCGCACTTATTTGACCATTTCTTCCATCTCTTCTAACATATGAGGCCCTAACATTAACTTATCTTTTGGACCACCCCAGTTTGAGCGGGTCCTGCATTTACACCCATAAAGCACTTCAAAAGGGCTCATTTGTGTAGAAGCGTGATAGTTGTTGTTATAAGCGAATTCTACAAGATTCAAGTATTATTCCCACTTAGATGGTTGCCACATTACATACGCTCGTAACATATCCTCCACCACTTGGTTTACTTTCTCTATCTGCCCATCCGTTTGAGGATGGTAAGCAATACTAAACTGTAGTTGAGTACCCAACCCTTAGAATAAGGCTTTCCAGAACGTTGATGTAAACTTTAC
This sequence comes from Pinus taeda, assembly GCA_000404065.3. NCBI lineage: Eukaryota > Viridiplantae > Streptophyta > Pinopsida > Pinales > Pinaceae > Pinus > Pinus taeda. The sequence goes on from APFE031469930.1 coordinate 193,799, forward strand.
ATCACGATCCGAAATTATAGCCTTCAGTATTCCATGCAACTTGAAAATATTATGCATAAATATATTAGCAATTTGCACTGCCTTATAAGTAGATTGTACCGATATGAAGTGGGCAGACTTTCTCATCTTATCCACTACCACCATTATTGAGTCATTCTATTTTCTTGAGCTGGGCAAGCCCGTAATAAAATCGGTGTAAATAACTTCCCACTTCCATTTAGGAATGGGTAATGGGTGGAGCAAACCAGTTGGATGACGGTGCTCTATTTTAACTTGTTGGCATTCCAAACAATGGGCCAAATATTCAGCCACCTCCTTCTTCATGGTGGGCCAAAAATATTCTTTTCTAAGAGCCGTGAGTAATTTATGATATCCAAGATGACTGACATATGGGACCTTGTGATATTCATCTAAAATTAAATCCTTAATGGCTTTTATATTCAGTACATACATTCTTGTTTTATAAATCAGCAAACCCTCTGGATTTAGTTCATACCCAAGCTGCTGTGCTTTGCTGTTTGGAATTTTTGCTTGCTGCTACAAAGTTTGATATTTTGGGTCTTGCATTGCTACCTCCTTAATTTGTTCCTTAAATGTATTTTGTGCTTCACTAAATGATATTTCATATAAACAGTTAGCTTTTCTACTTAGTGCATCTACGAGACGATTTTCTTTACCTTTTAAATGTTTAATTTCAAAATTGAACCCACTCAAAAAATCAACCCAATGTGCTTGTCTCGCATTCAAAGTGGGTTATTTAAAATAATTAGTCAAGCTATGATGGTCAGTCATTAGCAAAAATTTCTTACCCAATAGGTAATGCCGCCACATTTTTAAGGCATGAATAAAAGTTGTAAGTTCCAAATCATAGGTTGAGTACCTTTTCTCGTCCTCTTTAAGCTTTCTGGATTCGTAAGCGATGACTCTACCTTCTTGCATTAGTACACCAACCACACCTTCATTGCTAGCATCAGCACACACCACATAGTCTTTGTTTGGGTCAGTAATGCTTAATATAGGTGCAGTGGTGAGTAAATGTTTAAGTCAGTCGAAGTTGTTTTGGCATTCTATACTCCATTTAAAGATATTACCTTTATTTTGCAATGAGGTAATAGAGTACGCTACCCTGGAAAAACCATCAATGAATCACCTGTAATACCCAGATAGGCCCATAAATGACCTTATATCAGCGACATCCCTTGGTATTGGCCACTCCATTATGGTCTTTATTTTCTCTAGGTCCTCATCTATTCCTTCTTTAGTAATTGTATGACCGAGATATTGGATATGTTCCTTAAAAAAGTTGCATTTCTTGTATTTGGCATATAGCTAGTGTACCCTCAAAACTTGTAAAACAATCCGGAGGTGTTCCTTGTGTTCTTCCACAGTCCGTGAGTAAATTAAAATGTCATCAATGGAAATTCACACAAAATTGTCTAAATATTGATGGAATATGATGTTCATAAGGCCCATGAAAGTTTCTAGTGCATTGGTTAGCCCGAAGGGTAACACCACAAACTTGTAGTGCCCATAACGAGTCCTGAAAGCAATTTTCACTATATCTTCTTCTTTGATTCTAATCTAATGATAGCTTGATCAAAGGTCAATCTTGGAAAGCACGGTTGCCCCCTTTACTTGGTCAGATAATTAATCAATAGAGGTAGGGGATACTTGTTTTTTATGGTTAACTTATTTAATCGATGGTAATCCATACACATTCACACGGTTCCATCCTTCTTTTTAACAAAAATATTGGGGCTCGCCAAAGTGATACACTTGGTCGGATGTATTTCTTGTCAAGGAGTTCTTGCAATTGCATTTTCAGCTCTGTTAATTCGGGTATGCTCATACGATAAGGAGCTCATGATACAGGTGCAGCACTTGGCACTAATTCAATGGTAAAATCTATATCCCTTTTTGGTGGGAGTCCTAGGATTTCCTATCGAAATACCTCCTGGAAATTATGTACTATTGGTATATCCTCTATGGCAATAGATTTTTCTTCAGAATCAGAATATCCTACTTGAATGGCATAAATCTAGCACTTTATCGGATGCATGTGGCCAATTGGGAGGCTATCACGGGTCTCATATTTACAAGTCTTATGATCCCTTGAATTTCCTGCCTTCTTCTGTCCTCATCCATATAATTAATGATTTTTGTTTTACTGTTAAGGAGAGACCAATGTTTCTCTGGCCAGTCCATACTGATGAGGATATCATATGATCCTAAGGGCAGAACATTTAAGTTTGCCTTAATAGGTTGTCCTCCTATCTGCAAGAGACAATTACTGACCTTGGCCAACACTCTCCTTTTGGCCCCAGTAGCCAGTTGTACTAACCAGGAATTATTAAACTTAACAGTTTGAAGATTGCATAGTTCTATTATTTTGGGGCTAACATAACTTAAGGTGGCTCCGAGGTCAATTAAAATAGACACAGTGTGGTTGAATATTTTACCTTCAAACTCAATCATAGTCAGTTGGTACTCTACCTGGTGGTCCTCGAAAGCAGCATTGATTTTCGACATGCTTCTTTCCACTTCTCCGACTGTTGATGCCGCTTGAACCCGTGCTATCTTATCAATTCCCCTACGATGTGGGGAATTTTTAACATAATGAGGCCCTCTGCATCCCCAGCACTGTAACCATAGTCTGGCTTCCATTTCCAATTTAGTCCTTATTGATTGTTCATTAGTCTTGGTTTCACTAGGGGCTTTCAATCTCGATGGATTTCTATTCAGATTTCTATTCATCTGTCCTCTAGGAATATTATTGACCACAAATTTATTTATTTTATGGCAGGAGGAAAATTTACTCCCTTTCTTGTCATTCCATTTCTTTCCTCCTTCCCCTTTCTGCTTATTTTTCTAATAGCACACCCTATCCTTGCGTATGACCTCGTCCATAGTCTTTGGGTTATTGAACTCAAGGCATTCCTTCATAAATAGTGGCAAACTTCTAACAAACCACTATACCTTAGCCTTTTCTTCCCATATATATGGGACGTATCACAACAAAGAGGTGAACTTGGTTATGAACTCATCCATGGATAATTGTCCTAAATGAAGGTCATTAAACTTCTTGGCCTTCTCGTCATAGAATCTTTCAATCATATATTTTTCTTTAAAGTCTTTTTGAAACTTGTCCTAGGTTATGCTTTGTTCATTTGCACCACGAACTGTCTTTACCTCCTCCCACCATAAGGTGGCTTTTCCCTGCAACTGGAAGATTTCCAATCTAGCTTTAAGATTATGATTGTATTCATACAACTAGAAATACTTGTTCATGTTAATGAGCCAGGCTTTTGTTGCCTCCTCCTGTTTGCTGTCAAAAAGTGGAGGCTTAATTTTCCAGTATTCCCCTTGAAGTTCTAATTTTTGTCTCTTATGCTTGTTTTTGCTCTAATGCATTTATGGATTCTTCTTCCTGGTTTTTTTCGCCACCCTCAGTTTCTGCTTGTTCTGTATGGTATTCTTGTACTCCAGTGATATTTCCCTGTTCAAGACTGGGAATTGTGTGTCTCTAGTTCTATCTATCTAATAGGATTTTCATGATATTTTTGTTCCATCATCAGTCGTTCATTATCTACTCGAAGTCGATCCATTTATGTCTTTAATTCTTGTAAAATTTTAAGATCGTGGGATTGGCTTTTCATGGTTCTTCTCCCAGCTGCACCCATACTTCAGGATTGCTCTCCTGAAATGTTGCTACTCCTGATCCTGTCACAATCTGGTGCGGTATGGTTCCCATTCTTCTCATACTGGCTATGCCTGTTCCTAGATATTTGTTGTGCACATTACACAAATACTGTTAATTGTTGTCTTTCCAGAGGCCTCAGTTTTGGTAACTTGAGTGCTCTGTTACCACATGTCACACACCTAATAATTAGAGTAATCCATAGTAAAAAAAATTTATTAACTATATGAATACTTTGAGACTATGTATATTTACCAGGTTTTGATATCTTAAAACAAGTCATATAATGTATGCAGTTTGCATCATTTTAATATATAAAGTTTTCTATGGTAATTCAATTTACAATAATTACAAATATTGTTTAGAAGTGAGCGCCATTCTTTGAACCCTGAGGAAGAGGGTTATCTATGTGGTTATATACATATTATGGTACCCTTACATGGTTTACAGTGATTAGCCATATCTCCAAATATTATTCATATTAACTAAATAACTTATGCATTTACTGTGGAAACATCAACCTTACGGTGGCATTAATGGTTCTCGGGTTGTGAATGCCCTAGGGCTACAATCCACTTCTGCAGTGATTGTCTTGGCGCCTCTAGTTGTAGTCCTTATGCAGAAAAGTGTACTTGATCTATGGCATCTAGTCCTCCAAATTGAACGACCAAACTTTCGTTTTGTTGGAAATAGGGTGGCATGTAATGGAAAATTCGTCATTTGGTGTTTCTGGTGAAGTTCGCTTAGTCCTCTGGCAGGTCAACAGCTCCCTTTCTGGTAAGGGGATTATGACCTGCCATCTTATTCTCATGGTTGCTAGCTCGACTTTTGACTCTCTGAGTTTGTTAATGAGCTGCACTACATTTGTTGGTTGTAGTGATCGTCTTCTAGGTTCGCATCTTGCTCTGGAGAGCATTGTCTTGTATGGTTCAACATTCAAACAGGGGTCATCCTTCAATGTCATTCTCTATCAAACTCCTCTTTCCTCAATTATTTTTCATAATTGCAAGATGGCTACAGTATAATCCTATGCTTGTTTTGTTGCAAGATGTTTTGGCTCTTGTGCAGAACTCTCAGGATTTTGTTACATCACCGTCGTGAAAATAGTGTCCTCGGATTTTCTTTTGGGATAGCGCTAAGGTTATTCTAATAAGCTTTTATTGACTCTGTTGTTGTGTTTGGTTCTAAGATCCATCATCTTGAAACCGAGAATTCATCATGTAATGTTTTAAAAGGGCGATGGCTTAACTATATAATCCCTTTCTGGGTATTTGACTCCATTTAGCTGTAGAGCTCACATTTGAAGTTAGGTTTTATTGGACTTATTTTTATTTTTCCGTGGCCTATGGCACAAATTCATTTATATGAAAGTCTCTATTTCGCAAGCTATGAGTATTGGTAGTGCTACTTTTCTAAAGTGCAATATATATACAGTTGTTTTACTTAATTTCCTTTCAAAACGCAATATAGTTTTCAATCACTCTATGATTTGGGTTTGAGGGTTTTTCCGGAAACCCTCTGTCAATTCGTTTGAGTGGGTATTTCTGTGTCTGGTTTACTTGCTTGACTGCGCAATAATCTTCTGTTCACTCCCTCGTAATGGGATCATTACTATTATTTTCTTTATGAATTATTATCCAGTGCTTGGGTTCTCTGTTTTCCTTCTTAAATTAATTCATAGATAAGTCAAACCCTTACTAAGTTTTGGGTTTATATACAAGTTGTATTGATTGTTTCATTATCGTAAAGCTTCCCTTGGTTCCTGTACTAGAATAAATTATCACTGGCTATAATCTTTTCTGATTATCTTTGGTGGTTTCAATCACAACTGTTCAACTATACTACTGTTTTTTCTTGGAGTTGTTATCTCTTCGTTTCTCCTCTGTTTTTATAATTACAATAATTCTCTGTTATGGTTGTTTTCAATATCATTGTGGTAAAATGAGTTTTACTTATAGATTGCTAATATTCTTTTCTTGAATGAAGAATAATAGCCAACCTGTTCTGGTTCTATTTATAACAATTCTTAAATGAATTAACAAACTAGTTACTATTCAAAAATCATACAAGCAAGTAGTACCTTCTGAACTTTTAAGAGAAAATATTCAGATTTATTGATCTGTACTCGTCCTTCAAGATATACTGAATTAGATTCTTCTAATTCTTTGTCTCCCAACCTTGAGATCCTCGTTGCCCGCCCGAAGTCTCCCCCTGAGCTACCCTTCACAAGGTATTCTCTTTAAGATTTATTGGTCTTGAATGTAGCAGCTATCTGGTCTTAACCAGACATAGCCCAAGTAGCATTGTTTGTCCCTACAACATAGTTGCCGAGTTCATTGCACACTTTTCCTCTTAGGTCTCTCAGATGCTCCCCCATCCTCTTGATTCCTAGAATAAATCTTCGTTCTGGAAGTAATTAGGGCTTGGGTAACTACCCAACCTAACTGTTTGAAAATAAACTGTCATCCCTAGATGACTTATTCTCATTTAAATTAAACTCATTAATTATTGCCAAGATTCCAGTAATTCACTTTTATAAATTAAAACAAAATTACTATTTATATCAAAGTTAACAAATATTCATTTTTCCCAAAAAAATGCAATAAAATAAATATTTACACATATATGGGGAACATCACATCTCCCCCCCCCAAGAATGAACATTGTCCCGATGTTCTTCTATTGGAAATAACCCATGAATCATGGTCCTTTCATCGTCCCAGCTAGTCTCTCTAGGCCTGAAACGCTGCCACTTAACTTTAGCTTGGGTGATAACTTGTCTCCACAACATTACTTATCTCTAATCGAGTATACCCATTGGCTTGACCGGGAACTCACCTTCCGGTTCTACTTGTATAGTCAAGATAAAGGAAAGTTATTTTAATTATTTGGTAAAATCATAATGTACTTTTACCATGCATAATTACATATTCATATATATAAGATAAGTAAATGAGGAAAACTTTTAGATTTTCTCTCCTTCACCTGTATTTATTGCCAGTTTATTATGTGTTTGGGGTCATAAACATATTTCTTTAAAATTGAAATGTGAAAAATGTTGTGCACCCGTATATGACTTGGTAAAGCAAGTTGATAAGATATGGGCCCAATCCATGCTAAAATATGAAAAGGACCACAGATTTCTGGTTGCCAACTTGGCACAACCCATCCACTGAAGTGCACTTTTCTTAGCTCTAACACGCACGTAGACATGGTCACCCACTTGAAATTCCCGAAAGCTTCTTTTCCGATCAGAAAAGTTCTTTTGTCAGTCATGAGCGGCCTTTAAATTAGATCGCACTTCTTTGACCATTTCTTCTATCTCTGGTAACATATCGAGCCCCAACATTAACTTATCTTCTGGACCACCCCATTTTGAGGGAGTCCTGCATTTACATCCATAAAGCACTTCAAAAGGGCTCATTTGTGTAGAAGTTTGATAACTATTGTTATAAGTGAATTCTACAAGACGCAAGAATTATTCCCACTTAGATGGTTGTTGTATTACATAAGCCCGTAACTTATCCTCCACCACCTGGTTTATTCTCTCCATCTACCCATCCGTTTAAGGATGGTAAGCAGTACTAAACTGTAGTTGAGTACCCAGTCCTTCGAATAAGGCTTTCCAGAATACTGATGTAAATTTTACATTACGATCAGAAATTATAGCCTTTAGTATTCCATGTAACTTGAAAATATTCTACATAAATATATTAGCAATCTGCACTACCTTATAAGTAGATTGTACTGGTATGAAGTGGGCAGACTTGCTCAGCTTATCCACTACCACCATTATTGATTCATTTTGTTTTCCTTAACTGGGCATGCCCATAATAAAATCGATGGAAATAACTTCGCACTTCCATTTTGGAATAGGTAATGGGTGGAGTAAACTAGCTGGGTGACAGTGTTCTATTTTAACTTGTTGGCATTCCAAATAACAGGCCAAATATTCAGCCACCTCCTTCTTTGTTGGGCATGGAATCCCCCCAAGGTATATTTTGGGGCTTAAAACCCAAGTTTTAACCAAGTGTTTTTGTAAAAGCTCCACGAGTTATGGGAGTAGAGCATGAAGTTATAATAGAGTCACAGGGTTGTCCACCCTTGGTTTTGTAATGTAAGGTTGGCTTGATAGACCTACCCATGGTCCGTGAACCATGGGATTGTATAAATAGAGTGAGGCTTTAAGTGTAGAAAAAGTATAGAAAATAGAATGAAAACATGATGAGTCAAAACAATTGAGTCGAAGTGTAAAGTGTGTCTTTGGGTCGTAGAGTAGGAGAAATTTCTACAGCTAAGTGTGCAGAGGCCTAGTAGTCCATAGCTGAGTGCGCAGACCACTACAGCTGAGTGCATAGGACAGGTCAAGTCTGTAATCATTGGAAGAATTAATAAAGAGAAGTTTACCATATTACTATGTATCTTTCCCTGTTTTAATGTATGATTGGGTTTAAAATGCATGTGTAATGTTTATTTGTTGTGTGAACTCTTATGAACATGTTACAATAAATATAATGTAAGACATCCATTTACGCGAAGATAATTGACTAGGCATAGGAAGATAAGTAAGATCTCAGGTGTGACTTAAGGGAATAGTGCAGTGTGCTGCTCTAGTAGTGCGGAAGCTCCACAACCCCTAGTTCGGGCTGCGCGAAGACAAGTATATCAGGGTGCGAAGGCCTGGGAAGTGCGCAAAGAAACCTGCATGAAGGGACGAACAGTAGGACCAATTCAACTTCTCAGGCATCTCAAGGGTGCAAAAACCTGGTTCCAACACCCCCCATACTACTTTGGGTGAGACCTTAGTCTGCGCTCCGCAGACTGTTTCCAAAAGGGCCAGTATTACAGGGATTTGTTTGGCTAATTAACTCTGGACCTGGGTCAGGCCCAACAAGCCAAAAAATGGTTTCGCTGCCAGGACGGGCATCTGCATAGAGATGTCTGATGTCGTATCACTAGAATCAAATAAAGAAAGGAATTGAAGATTGGTTGGACAGAAAGATTCATGAGTTTGCGGCATAGGAAAACAGAAATCCATGAAATTTTCTTCGCATATTTCCCTACTGAGCTATACGAGTGGATCGTGAAGCTAGAAGATAGCCAAGGAAGGTGTAAGCTCGATAGACCTATTGTGTGGACTCTGTTGGGTCGTTAATATGCCATTATTATTGTCACTTGTGAACGTTTATTCCACCAATTTCTACCATTCTTCATCATGTCATTTATTATAATTTATTATATAAATCCATTTTATGATGATTTATGCTCTTATATTATTTATTCTCCTTTATTTCTAATAAATTGATAATTATGCATTATTTTACCAATGATAATTCTAATAAGTTGGTTATAACATTATTCACCATTTTTAGCCTCCAAGGTAACTTCCAAATTGAAGATTTGATTTTTAAATCTGCCAACTCAGAAATTCGCTGGTTTAAGGAGTGACAGTTTTGCGGTTGAGATTCTGAGCAAATGAAGACAAATTTGAGAAATCCGGAACATGGGTTTTGTCTAGAACGGGCCCAATTAACTTATTAAGAAACAGTTTGCCCAAATTCGGCTTTTACTGGGAGAAACGCAGGGTTCTTTGAGCACAATTTTCTCAGATTTGCAGTTGCGGCCGTCCTCCAAATCTCAGCTGCAAACCCAAATTCGTCTTGCTTTTGTTGAGAGATGAAAGGAAATATATTTTCTTATTAATCAGCTGGTTAGAAATCATGTTGTAATTATCTATGTTGTAACTACTCTCTGATCTTTCTCTATTTAAATGAAAACAAAGATCAGAGAGGTAGAACTGCAAAATGACTTCAGAAAAGGGGGAATTCGAATGATGGAGAATGATGGTGGATTATCCATGATAGGATAGGGATTGTTGCATGCTGTAATTCTTAAGCATTTGCTGGTGTAATGATTCCACAGTTTGTTGATTAATACATAATTTGGGCGTTGCTGTTCACTCTTTTCCTTCTGAAGTAACCCAGCAGCGTCCGCTGGCGGCTAAGGGCCCAGCCTCTGGTGGAGTACGCTGCTGCTGTTGTGTATCATATTTTTACAATTGCTGTTATATCATTATACTGTGATTTCTGTGTGGATTGTTTATATAGTTTGGTAATCTGACGTATTTGTTATATGTTGTTCCATGCTCTGTTACGACTAATTCATTAATGGTTTCATTCAGGAAGTTTAAGTAAGTGACTCTATGTTGCGTAATGAATCTTTTCAGAGTTGATTACATGTTCACTATTTAAACCGACTGTTTCTGTTGCAGAGCCTTCATATTGAATATTGCCGTATTGGATTCATTTGAATTCTTATTTATGAGAATCCGGAAGTAATATTATTCTGTCTGGAACTGAGTCATATTCTCTTGAATCATCAGATTACAATAGTAAGTGTGTTGTGTATATATGATAAATGTTGTTCCATAATTCATTTGTAAATATCTTCTCGTAAAGTAAGGTTCATTGGAATTGCTTTTGCCGATTGTTATTTGATTGCGGAATGAGAGTTCAGTTCTAACTCGCGAGATTTAGTTCTTTGAATTGCTGTTTCATTTGCTGCTGTTCTATTTCCTTTTGCTACTTCATTTTACTTTCTGCCATTCCATTTACTTGCAATTGCTGCTTTGGTGTGAGAGAAGGTCTAAAGTTGTAGTGAGTCAGCAAGTCACTTCTTAGCTCCCAGATCTTTAGTCCATGCTCTAATTTCCTTTCCATCAATTTCTAGAGAAATGAGTTATTGCTACTGTATCCTCGATTGATGGTTGTTTGAATGGATGATTTAGTTTAAAACATTTCAGTTTCTTGCTGTTTCAATTAGATTTCTTTTTCAAGCATTCATTTACTTTTGGGTTTTAAGCACTATACTGCAAAACAATACTCTTGAGTAAATAGCCGCCTCAGACTGAGTACATTCTTGAAATAAAAAGTCGTCCCTGGGTTGATAATTAATGTGAAGGTAATTAGGAGTTCAAAAGACACCTTTTTATCGCTCTACATTTTGGCGCCGTTGCCGGGGAACTTCTTTAATGGCCAATGTTTTTCATGTCATAACTTTGGACACAAAACTACTCAATGTGTTGCTTACAAGACCATCATGACTAGAGAAGCACAAAATCAAAGGAATGTGACGGGGATCATGAAACAGACCTATGATAATTTTTCTCTTCTTGAAAATGAAATAGAATGCCCTATCTGCAACAACTTTAGTCACGAAGAATCTGAATGCAAGAGTAAATTTCAACAAACATCTCAGAAGGAGAAAACTGCATTAAATCCCAAAATATGGAGAAAGAAAGAACCACAAACAGAAAAATATTGTATAGCCCTATATGCAGAAGGACAAGAAAATCAGTGGTACATTGACAGTGGATGCTCGAAACACATGAAAGGTGATAAAGAAAAACTTCAGTCATATAATGCCTTAGAAAAGGAAAAGAAGGTCTCATTTGGAAATGACACTCCTACTATCATAAAAGGTAAAGGTTCTATTATTTTAGAAGAAAAAGTTAAATTTGGGAATGTTATGTATGTTGATGGTCTAAAGCATAACCTGTTGAGTGTCAGTCAAATGTGTGATCAAGAAAATGAAGTAGTATTTCGATCAAATCGATGTGTTGTTTGTGAGCTTGATACAGGAGAAAATGTGATCAAAGGTATAATAACTCCAAACAACTTATATATACTCAAGGGAAGACAACAACAGTGCTATCTAAGAAAAAATGATTAACACTCGCTATGGCACAGGAGATTGGGGCATCTAAGCTTCTCTCAAATAAGAAAAACAAGCAAATTCCAGGTTGTTTGTGATCTTCCTGATATCAGCATTCTAGAAAATACAATATGTAAATCATGTCAATTTGATAAGAAAATTGGGTCGCAATTCCCTAGAAAGGAAGGATCAGCTAGTATGCCTCTTGAACTTGTTCATACTGATTTATGTGGTCCATCAAGGAAAAGATCACCTCGTCGAGAGGAATAATTTATATTGTTCATTGATGATTTTTCCAGAATGTGTTGGATAGGGCTTCTAAAGCATAAATATGAAGCATTTGAAAAATTAAAAGCCTTCAAAACCCTGGTTGAAAATGAATCAGATCGTAAAATAAAATGTCTCAGATCTGATCGAGGAGGGGAATTTACCTCAAATGAATTCTTTGACTTTTGTGAAGAACATGGAATAAAAAGGAAATTCTCTATTGCAAGGGCTCCTCAACAAAATGGAGTGGTAGAAAGGATGAACAAAACTGTTCAACAAATGACTCGTGCTATGCTAGATGAGTCTAGAAATCCTGTAACGTTCTGGGGTGAAGCTGCATTCGTTGCCATCACTATTCTCAAAAAATAATATGTTTGGGTAAACAACACTCACACTCCACATGAACTTTGGTATGGTAAGACTCTCACTGTAAAATACTTCAAAGTTTTTGGAAACAAATGTTACATCAAAAGGACTGATGAAAAACTTGGCAGGTTTGAACCCAGAGCAAATGAAGGCATTCTCCTTGGTTACTCTTCTCAAAGTAAAGGATATAAGTGTTATAATAAAAGGCTTGGGAAAATTATTGAAAGTATTGATGTTGTGGTTGATGAAGCATGCAAAAATCCAAAGCAGGTAAAGACCGAAGATTATGGAGAAGATGAGTATTATCCTTCCACATCAAATCAGGCTAATTTTGAAGAAGAAACCAATGAAGCACCAGAAGAACAGATAACAACAGAAGAAAAGACTCCATCCAGGTATGTTTAGAAAAATCATCCAGAGACTCAAATTCTGTGACAAAAAGAGGCAGGTGTCTATACAAGAAGAACTATTTTAGAAGCTTCAAGCTATCTAGCATTGCTTTCCTCCACCGAACCTCAAAATGTAAATAAAGCATGCAAAGATGAAAGTTGGGTCAAGGCTATGAATTAAGAACATAAGCACATTGAAAATAATAATACTTGGGAATTAGTTCCTAGTTCTCAGGATAAGAATATCATAGGAACCAAATGGATATTCAAAAACAAGCTGAATGAAAATGGTGAAGTTATTAGAAACAAGGTCAGACTTGTTTGTAAAGGTTATGCTCAACAAGAAGGTATAGATTTTGAAGAAACTTTTGCACCTGTTGCTAGACTTGAAGCCATAAGAATGTTCCTTTCTCTTTCTAGTTTTCAGAAATTAAAAGTATACCAAATGGATGTAAAATCTGCCTTTCTTAATGGGGACTTAGAAGAAGAAGTATATATTGAGCAACCAGACGGATTCATCCTTGGAAATGATCCAAAACTTGTATGTAGACTCAGAAATTCTCTCTATGGTCTAAAACAAGCTCCAAGGGCCTGGTATTACCGTCTTGACAAACACCTCCATCAACAAGGTTTTTCAAAAGGATCAGTTGATAACAATCTATATACAAAGATTGACAATAATAAATTGCTAATACTTGTTGTGTATGTTGATGATATCATTTTTGGTAGCAATGTAGAAGCCATGAGTCAAAACTTTGCTTTTGTAATGTAGTAAGAGTTTGAAATGTCCCTGCTTGGTGAGATCACATATTTTATTGGTCTACAAGTTCAACAAAAGAAAAATGGTATTTTTCTGTCACAAACCAAGTATCTCAAGCAGATCTTGAAAAAATACGGCATGGAAGATTCTAAACCAGTATGTACCCCTATGGTAACAAGATGCAATCTCAACTCAAATGATGAATCAATAGCAGTACATCAACCAACTTATAGATCCATGATTGGTAGTCTGCTTTATCTAACATGTACCCGACCAGACATCATGCATGCAGTGGGAATAGTTGGAAGATTCCAAGCCAATCCAAAGGAATCACACCTTCAGGTAGTTAAAATGATTTTCAAATATCTTCAAGGAACACAGAATTTTGGTTTATGGTATCCTAGAGATACAGATCTTACACTTCAGGCATATATCAGATGCAGATTGGGCAGGAAGGCGTTCGAGCGACAGAAAAAGCACTGATGTGGTGCATTCTATATGGGTTCCAGATTAGTATCTTGGTTCAACAAGAAACAAAGTTCAATTGCATTATCTATAGCTGAAGAAGAATATGTGGTTGTTGCATCTTGTTGCAGACAATTCCTTTAGATGATGTAAACATTGCAAGACATTCAGATCAAATGTACTCCACCCATCTCCATTCTATGTGATAATACAAGTGCAATTAATATTTCAAATAATCTATTTATGCATTCCAAGACCAAGCACATACGCATCAAATATCATTTTCTACGTGAAAAAGTGCTTGAACAAAAGGTCAAATTGGAGTACGTTCCCTCCGAAGAACAGGTTGTTGATATATTCTCCAACTGCCTAGAGAGACATTTGAATATCTCAAAAAAAAGCTGGGAATAGTTGATGCATCATCTTGTGGTTAAAACTTATATTTTTTAGAAAAAAGTGGTTATAAGAGAGTTCCATGAAGCGTATCCACGTACATACGCGGGTTTCTATGGATACAGTCGCGTATATGTTGGTTTGAAGAAAAACAGTGGGCCAGACTGACGATGAAAGGAGTTTGATATGGGTCTAATAGTGATCATCTGGCACAGGGGGAGCATATACTTCTAATAATGTATCGATGGTATTATCTTAGAAGATCTTGGTACAAATTCACAATTATTTTGATGCAGGTGGAACGTGTTCAGGGGGAGATCTTAGTTGCTGCTCTGGATGGTGATTGACAGATGCTGTTGATGATAGTTGCTGACAACTATCATGGTCTTGTTTTAGATATTTGGTCTCTATGTCATGTATATCTTTAATGTCAAGGTCATGAAACGACCTATTTTGGTTCGCCACTATGCATGGGATGGATGATGTAATGTTCTTATTTTAACATGTATAAATATTTGGTATATTGCCACGTGGTTGGGTGGATGAGTCAAATTTGGTATTTCCCCACTTGGTTGGGAGATGGATGTATGTATGAGTCATTAGTGATAGGAAGGTCATTTATGATGTATAGAGTCATGTTCTTCTTTAAGAACATCTTTTTGCAAACCTTGCTTATTTTCAGGGGGAGCATGGAGCTCATTCAACACTCTTCAACATATCGGAGCATTCAACATGTACTTAGGGGGAGCATAACCCTTTTCCCTTGATGACAAAGAGGGAGAGTGACTTGGGGTTGCCATCAAGTCCAAAGGGCGATATTGTTGGCATTATGAGACATATTTGGGACTATGAACAGGTGTTGTCCTTGATGGAAACTCACTCAGATGAAAAATCACAGTTCAAACTCTTAGAATGAAGAAAGAGAAGTATACGCAGGTTCCTCATTGACCAAGACGCGTGTATAGGTGGGTTTTCAGACCAAAAGACGCGTATGGCATACACATGCACTTTTATGGAAGGAAAGATGTGTACATGTTGGAAAACTTAGTTTTGGTCTGTGGTATTTGGTCCATGGTATTGGTCCAAGGTATCTTGTCCGAAGTGTTGACCCAAGGTATTTGGTCCAAGGTATTGGTTTTAAGTGGTTTTGGTCCATGGTATTGAGTAAGGCCTAAGATTATAAAAGGAGGAGAAGATCATTAGGTAAAGGCACTCATGTATTTGAATATCTAATGAAGAGCAAGATCTAGAATACAGGTTATTGGGTTTTGGTGTATAGCTAGACCTGAATCAAGGATGAACCTTAGTGCTTGACGAAGGATAAGATGAAATGATGGGTCAAGATCTTAAATCCTGAAGTGAGGTATCTTTGTGTGTTTTGATCTTTTATCTGAATAACTGGTGCATGTTGTAGACTATAAATATGATGATTTGGGTATAACTGAAGTTTGGAATTTTTGTAAAGATTAAATCATCATTTATAGATCTGTATGCACGTTCACCTTAGCAAAAACGCGTATACACGTTGGTTCTGCATATCAAAATAGTGTATCCATCTTAAAATTGATTTGCAGAACTGTACACAGGTTCGCCTTGAGAAAAGTGCATATGCACGCAGGTTCGACACATTGAAGTAGCATATACCTCATAAAATATGCTTTAGCTACTTTTGGTTGTTGTTATAGTGTTCTAGGTTCTGGTTACTGTTTTCTGGTTACAACCTTCTGAAAAGTGATTGATTGATTCAGTTGTGGTTGGTGCAAAGGAGATTGGTTGTTGCAAATGTATTTGATGTTTGGATGATGTTATTGGTGGATCCAGTCTAAAAATTTATGAAACGTGGTCCCTGGAAGAAAAGAGAAGGTTGTAGCCTTCTATAAGTAGAAGCCTGCTTATTGGTATAAGACTAGCAGAGGAAGTATGTTTTTGACTAGGATGTTGTTGTTAGGAGGACAATAGTTAGTGATGGCTATTCCAAATTCATATCTTCCTACATGGCCATTTCCAATAAAATTATTAAAAATGTTCCCATCCAAGGATCCTCCCTCAGCAAAAAGTAACCATTCAACTTAGCAAGGACACAAGTGTGGGAGACTGGTATATGTTTGAGGATTACATAGAGATTAGGGTTTATGGGTGTGAGCATCCTCCTTATCGCATTCTTGTGTTCATTACAATGAGCATATTCACCCCGGAATTCATTAGATAGAGTCTCAAGGTAGACCAATTCCACTTTGTCCCTTCTAAAAAGGGTACATGTTCAAATTGGGTAAGCCTTTAAGCCCTTTCATTGTTAATTCTTGATAGGCCTTCCTATTAGTTGAAGAATTACTGAAACAAATGAATTTTGACATGGGGGATATTTGGAATTTATGATCCTCATGGTGTCATTGCAAAGAAAAGGGAAATCATAAAGGCTTCAACTTATGATCATGAATATAGGCTTGAGATTTAATGGAAGGCTAACCTTGATTAATGGCTCGTTAACACTAAGATGGAGATCGAGAATCCAGCAGCAAAGGACAAGGCACAGAAAAGGACTATTGATAAAACAAGGGATGTGGAAATGGAATATGTACACACTAACAAAAGGGCCAAGACCATAGAGACATAATAAGAATAAATTGAGACTATGTTTTCGTAGAAAAAACAAAACCAACCAGGCTTCTAGGTGACTTTGGAAGACCCACTGCAAACTTTTGCCTCATCTTCTTCAAATTTAGCCATTCTAATTTAGCAGGAAGTGCAACTATGACTGAGCCTAGTTGGCCTACTAGAAAGGAAATTGAAGAAAGGAACAAGAAAATTATGGAGGAGATGTAGCAACAAATAACATCCCATTGTTGGGCGTGGGATCCCCCAAGGGCAGTTTTGGGGCTTAGAGCCCAGATTTTGGTCCAATTTTGTAATTCGAATGTAAAGACTCTGCATTTTGTGGGTGCAGAGTGCGTAGTTGTTAAAGAGTCATAGGGTTGTCCGCCCTTATTTTGATAATGTAATGTTGACTGTATAAGATCTACCCATGGTCTATGGACCATGGGATTATATAAATAGAGCTAAGCTCTAAGTAGTTAGAAGAATAACCAACAATGTCTAAGAAATGAAGATGTATGCGAGATAGCTCTGATGTATAAGTCGAAAATTTGGGTCATAGCGTAGGTAGAGGCTGTGCGAATGAGTGTGCAGAGGCCTAGTAGTCCGCAGATGAGTGCACAGACCCCTGCAACTGAGTGCAGAGGGCGAGTCGAGTCTGTAACCATCAGAATCATTAATAAAGAGAAGTTTCCTATCATTCTGCGTATTTCTTTCCTATTTATGCATCTGTTATATTGGGTATGAATTTCACTTCTAATGCTTATATGGTGCGCGAATGTGTATAAATATATTGGTTAAGTGAATGCTAGTAAGAACATCTATTTATGTGAAGCTAACTAAGATGTGCTAATAAGATAAGTAATATACTTAACCTAGTCTAAGAGACAATGTAGATCGCTACTCTAGCAGCGCAAAAGGACTACAACCTCTGGTTAGGGCTGCACGAAAGCTGAGTGTAACATTTTGTGAAGGTACCGAAGGGTAGAACAGAGTGCGAAGAAACCTGCATGAGGGCAGGTATAGTTGGAATAAACTAACATCACAATCATCTCAAGGGTGCAAAAACTTGTTTCTAGCATCCCCCCACACTGATTCGGGTGAGACTTCAGTCCACGCTCCACGGGTTGATGCCAAAAGGATCAGTATTGTAGGGATTTGTTTGGCTAACTAACGTTGAACTTGGGTCAGGGCCCCACAAGCCAACAAATGGTTCCATTGCAGGGATCAGAATCTTCATAAGAGATGTGTGATGTCGTATCATTGGAATCCAATTAAGAAATAAATCGAAGGCTGGTTAGACAAAAGAGTTCATGAGTTCACGGCATAGGAAAACAGAAACCCGGGCTGTCAAAATAATAGTGGTTAGATAGCTACCTGTATACGAATATCCACAATATCTTTTTCGCCTCCTTTCCTACTGAGCTATACAAGTGGATCGTGAAGCTAGTAGATAGCCAAGGGAGGTGGAAACTTGATGGTCCTATTGTGTGGACCCCGGAGCTAGTGTGAAGATTGGAAGCATCAGAGGATAGGATCGCACGCACCATTAATCATTGGCTCGATCGCATTATAGGAGGATTTGTTACTGAGTTCGCGGTTGACACCTCAGTTAGCTATAGTGATGCTTTCTCAAAGAATCAGGACATAAGTATGTAAATTCTTTGAATACTTGGATTAAAATGTTGTTGTGCGAAAAATGGGTTATGTAGTTACCCTGATGTTCAGGTCTACATGAAGCAGAAGAATTTATAGAAAGGAGGGAAATAAGGGTCCAGAGCATAGCCCCTTGATTTCACCTCCACGAGGGGACGAGGAAGAGCTTGCAAAGGTCTCTCCACAAAGTGAAATTCATCTGATAAGAAAAATAATTCTGCGAATCCCAACTCTGCCCACACCACCACCAGCTTCACAGCCATCACCTCCATCTTCACCCATACCACCACCACCACCACTATGATTCGGTATGGAAAACACAGTAAAGTTGCCTTTGTTCAAAGGCTTGGGAAATGAGAATCTAGACCAATTTTCATTTGTAGTGAAGGCTGTATGGGAAGCTCAAGGTGTTATAGATGACCATATAAAGAAAGCAACACAGGTTAGTTCCCTGCAGGATCACGCGCTAACCTGGTATATCAAGTACTCCAATGATAACCCGAATGTGAGAGTAGCGGACATGGAAGAAGCATTGAATAGGGAATTTAGCAGGCCTAAATCTGAAGCACAGTTGATCATTGAGTTCAAAGAAATCATGATGCTACTAGGCGAGATACCTTGGGAACTAGATCAGAGGCTGAAATGTATGATCCATGAAGCCAACATGAATTTGATGGATGGACAACATCGTGAGTGGCTTGTAGCTTCGCTACTACCACACCTAAGGAGTGCGCTATCGCAGCAGAAGATAGCAACTCAGGTAGAGTTCCTGGAGATTGCCATGAGACTACATGAGACCCCAATGTAAGATCCTAACCTATGAGTTCAATAGATCCATGTGCAGCTAAAGAATCTGCGCCTTGAGATGCAAAGCTTAAAGTAGGATAGGATGGTTCGACCAGAAGTGCGCGAAGAAGAATGGTGCGTGAAATGCAAGAATCAGGGCCATGACAAAGACCACTACCCAGTCTTCACAAATTTCCTTATAGGAGGAGGGCTGATGCCTCTAAGGCTAGAAGCTTAGGCATGATCTAGCACAGAACCTACTTTGTGGTGCACTATCTATCAAGTA
Source organism: Pinus taeda (assembly GCA_000404065.3). NCBI lineage: Eukaryota > Viridiplantae > Streptophyta > Pinopsida > Pinales > Pinaceae > Pinus > Pinus taeda. Next base: position 213,169 of record APFE031469930.1, read on the forward strand.
GCCGGAAAACATGCCACAGACAACTGCCACTTGTTATAGAAGTATACGCAAACTCCGCAATGGTTGTTCTGTAACTTTTGTAGGTTGGTGGGACATGATCAGCATACTTGCAGGAGCTTTGAATTGATGATGGATAGAGTGCCCTCCTATAGAGTTCAGGTCAAAACACGGCCCCTTAACCAGAATACAGGAATGGCGCGGACAAGATATTAGCGGTGCAGAAGAGGCCAAGGTAGAGGAGGACCTCGTAGAGGTCATAGATAGTTGACTTGATACAATTGTGGAGGGCTAGGACACTATACCCGTGATTTCACTAATCCAACACACCCGTCGTGCAAGTATTGCACACTTTTTGATCATGAGATACAAGATTCTTGTACGCTTATAGCTAGGATTCGTGACAAAGGAGAGATACCACCTCCCCTGACTCAGAACATGTAGACGATGAGGTTTGAGCCATGCAAGGAAGATTCAAACATAAATATAGTGCTCTGAAGTGGAATAGCGACGGGAGATGACAAGGGGAAATAGCCGGAAGACAGTACCTAGGTTCTCGAAGCCCCAACGAAAGAAGTTGATTTTGATTTGGAGCGTGCTTAGGAAACCTTCATGGAAGCTAAGAAGAGCTTCACTGAGGCCTCCACTTTAGGAAGCAAAGATCAGCTTGAGCTGGAAATGGATCCCTCCATGCTCACAACTTTCCTGGAAACTTGTATGAAGTTACTGCACAATAGTAAGGTTGTGAAAGGGTTACAGGAACTCATCAACAAATGTGTTGGGACTGCGCCAGGAGAACTGTGCGTAGTTCGGAAGATTGAAAAACATAAAACAAGGATGGGGCGTGAAATGAGACTCACCACGTAGATTGAAGAATATGAGATGGATCAAGTCATTCTAGATTTGGGATCAGATGTGAATGTTCTACTGAAACAAACATGGGAGAGAATGGCAAACTAGCAGAAAATCACACCCATGGGGCGATTGTAGGGAGTAACCATGGATGTTGAGGGAGCAAGCACGCTAGTAGATTTTGGAGTAATAGAGATTGTTGACAACAGCAATCCCTACTCCGAGCTCTTGGGAATTGACTGGGCCACTGATATGAATGGGGTATTTAATCTGAAGAAGTGGAATATGATCTTTGAGAAGAAGTCATTGTGTGTAATAGTACCCCTGGATCCTGCTGAAGGATTACGCTATATCGAACTAGTCTGCGACTATGAGAGTGATGATGATCTCGACTACATCTACAAGATAACAACGTGAGACCAAGACTAGATGAATCCTACCATGGATGGACAGATTACATGGGAGCGTGAGAGTTCATGCATTTTGGATTCTGATGAAGTAGTAGAATGATGGTAGAATCGGTTACACGAAGTAACTACGTTGAATTGCAACATGATGACCTGGTCGCTGCGTTGCATGTTGACAAAAGTAAGAGATTTGCCTGCTTATGATGTTCTAAATGAAGTAGATACCTTCTTGGATGCATTTTAAAGGGAGATGTTGAAAAGAAATGCTTCCAAGCCTTGGATTGGGTACTGTGCGCTGCGCCCGCAAGATGGTGGGGTATGCATAAAGCAAGCTTTGATGATTGGCACGAATGTAGGAGAACGATGCAAACACGATTTGGGAAGCCTAAGATGCAACTAATAGACATATATTATGGGAAGAATGATCCACGCACATGGATGCAGGTCTATGAAGAAAATCCCCAACCTGAGCAGGTGCACCTGCATTCTATGCTAAAGTACCTGGTCAATAAGCCTGTGTTGGGGGGGTGAATTTGCATATGCATTTTATTGTTCCAAGAGTACAACTTTGAAGTTGTTCTGAAGCCTAGATGATTAAATGTGGGACCAGATCACCTGTCGCACATCAAGATAGTGGAGGAACATACTAGTTTGGAGGATGGATTACCTGACGCGCAACTCTTTGTTGTGCACATAGTGGATGGACATTTCGAAGATATAATACATTTTCTAACAACTGGAACTATGCCAGAAGGATACTCTATCCAGCAAAAGAAGGAATTAGTGGTACGTGCGGTAGATTTCTCTGTCATTGATGGGCATCTATGTAGGATGGGGAATGATGAAATACTGCGAAGGTATGTATGTGAGTTTGAATGAAGCAGCATCCTCGCAGACGCTGATGGGGGCACCACCAGAGGACATTATTGTTATAAAACTATTTGGGCACTACAACCCCAATCTTATATGTGCATAAACCAAGGGCTTCTAATTCCCTAAAAGTGTTGTTTCATACCCTAAAGGAACAAGGTCAGCTGATTACATCATCTCCCAGAAGTTCTCCATGAAAAACTACTTAGAACTGGTCAAAACTTGACCATCTTACCTGCTCCATGGTCAAAGTGTGATGCATCCCACTTAATGCACATGAGGGGTGTGATGCATACTAAAAATTCCTTTTATGGGGTGCGATGGGTGAGAGTAGACAAATGGAAGAGACAGTTTGCAAGGTGGATGATCATGGAATCTTCCAAAAACTTCTCTTGTGACACTTGCCTCTCTGAATTTTCCGAGGGATGAGTAAGGGGTCATGAAATATCCAAGTGGAATTGAGAACTATTAGAGAAATGACACTAATCAAAAACCCAGAAGCTAACTCACCCACCTGCAAACATCTATATATGGATCCCACATCCTAGAGATCCAAGGGCTGGAATTTTGCATCTTGTAAGGAAGTGTTGTTGGTTTCTTTGTGGAACATCATAGTGTTGGGTGATCTAGCTTTTCATGAGGTGGAAGAAGGCTTTCATGCTGGGAGGATGGTGCTGGGTCAGATCAATGGGTTGTAATCCTCTCTTCTGCTACTTCTATCAATAAAGCTATTTGAGTTTTCCTCCATATTCTTGTATGTCTTTGAATCTTGAATTGATATATGCATTTGTATGGTCAATATATATCTGACCTTATATTGTTTATGATTATAGATCTCTATGCTTCGATGGTATTATGCTACTTTGACTCTATAGGTGTTCTTTGAAGCAGGATAAGTGAGGAAGGAGTGGCGAAGATCTGTCAAAGGGGAAAGGAAACAAGCAAGGAGCCAAGCGGAAGACTGAGGTTGGTGCTCTCTACTTCTCTCTCATCTATTTCTCATAAAGGAAAACACAAGTAACTTTAGTTTGTTTGTTTCTAAGATAGCTACCCATCTTAGTGGGACTAGTAGCTCTGAATGGACACTAGTTTTCCCAGTAACAAAATGGCGACTCCATTGGGGAGTGAATAACTTGTTTGCTTGTTTCTAGTTTATTTACTTTATAAACTACAGACGGAGCTTGAAGTTAAGCCAGCTAGCCTTCGAACTGCTTTTGCTATGCAACTGCAAAGTAGATAAACATTGCTTCAGTCAATCTCCAAGTTAGTTTATGCATTAAACATCTGACTTGAAAACATCCTAAGTGCCTTGGTGGTGGCTCAAGTAGCCTCATTAGATCAGCCCCTATGCTTTGTATTTACTGACTATCATTAGCTTAGCCTAAATCCCTAAACTAAGCTGCAAACTGTGACCAAAAACCAAGCACAATCTCGTCCCTAGACCATCACACTGTCTCCTTTCGACAGTTTGGATGCATCGCACCTCCCATGTGTTGTAGGTGAGATGCATCCATGTTTCCCTGTGTTACAGGTGCGATGATCAGATAAGAGTGTTTCTGCCTCTAGAGTTTGGTTTTCTCTTCATTGTCTTCAGCTTTATTCAGGTGTTTTGCTATCTATGATCAGTTTACCACTGTTGAAACTCCCTTCCTTTGCATTATTTAGCCTCCATTGTACAAAGAATTGTGAATGTTTTTATGTATTTTTTGCCATTTACAGTTCTCTTTTGCAAACAGTAGCTTAATTGAACTGTCATCTTTTGATTTGAAAGTATTGCAAGTGTTGTTTTCAATCAAAGAAAAGAATCCTCCTCTTTTTGATAGTTGATTATACTGTTACTCTTGTATTTGATTTGAATTAATAGTATTTCAAGTGTCGAAAGCAGTTTTCAATTCAAAATCGCAAAGTGTCGTCCTTCTCTTCCTTTTGTCCTTTGAAAATAAAATTGTTAGTACTATTGCTTTGAAAGAAAAGATAGTTCATATTTGTACTTAGCATTCTTTTTTTCATTCACACATTAAGAAAGTGGAAAACAAATACATGCATGTGCATTTGCATTTAGACTGCTTGTGGAGATTGATTTAGGACAGTGCATCTTAGTGTGCGCTCTCTGCTCTATGTTGAAAGATTTTACTTCTCTTTCCTTAGTAGCTAGGATTTTCATTGCAAAAAGAGAAATAAATGACTATTTATCATCTTAGATTGCATATTTAGGAGTTGTATATCTACATCATGTGGTGAACCTTAAAGGCAAAGTTCTTAAGAAACATCAACTGTAAAATAAATTTCAATGAACATAAAAATGCTTTGGAACCTAATGCACAACATTTAGAAGTCTAGGCTAGAGACGTATTCTAGCCTCGTAAAGACTGGTAACTATCGCTTTCATCATAGGTTGGGTGATTCCTCCTCTATGAGATGACAAGTGCCAATACGAACTTGTGCTCCCATGTACTATCAAGTATATATTGGGAGACCACAATAGGCTATATCCTTTATCCTTACGAAGCCGTGTCTACCACCCTATCGATCACAATGCACTGAACACAGCATTTGGGAAGATTGACTACCGTACTATAAAAAGTATTTTGTAGTTTTGCGATTGGTTTGGTAATCCCTCTGTCTAGATTTCTAGAGTAGTCACTTTTGTTCCTTTTCAGACTCCTTAAAAGAAAAGGTCCACCTGAGCACTTGTCACTTTAGGCTCATTAAAAATCGAAGATGACTAGAGTCACCTTTAGCTTTTTCTCGACTCTTAAAAATTGAAAAAGCAAGTTGTGTCAAAGCGTCATAAAATTTATTTTAATTGGAATAACATCATTGTTCCCTCGTTGATCTTAGGTTGAGAAAATGGAGTCCACCAACCAAGGATTTCCCCTTGGGGGAAATCCTAGTCCCTTCTCCTCTTGGGGAGATGTTGGTGCACCTCATATGGCCACATTGTCCCTTCCAAGACTAACAACGGGCCTGCCAGTATGGCTCTTCTTGACCTCTATCATTCAAAGCACCATGTTTCCTGAGCAATCAAATCAGCAACTAGATGATACTAGAGTTACCCCCCGACCTTCTACTTCGTTTGTCTCTCCCTCTCCTTCTTCCTCTTTGCTTGGTGAAGCTAGTAAAGCTAAAGACCAAGTAAGTGAGAAGAAGAAGAAAGGGAAGGAGAAGAAGAAGAAGAAGCCAACGGCAAAAGGGGGCAACCAAGCATCATCTAGCAAAAATCCACACACTGCACCATCCAAACCTAAATCTCCATGTGTCATTTTCAAAGGGGACCAATATCATCGAGATTGTCCTTGCATCCCATAGATCTTAAGGGACTGGCCTCCTCGCTTGCACAATCCGGTGTCCTCAACCTCTGACAATCATGTTGAAAGTACACCGTCAACTAGTGAAAACAAAGTCACTAGACAAAAAGGAAGGTCTAAAATTCCTTGTAGACTGTGTGAAGGTGATCATGCCATCCACCGTTGTCCCTTCCTAGACGAAGCTAAAAGAGTGCTGGATAACCGTCTTGCTTCACCGCTACGGCTTCCTCCTGGATACAAGAAACTCTTGCCGAGTCCATCACTAGTTGAAAATATGACTGACACACCTTTGTGGTCGGTTGAAGCATCTATCATTTAAGATAAACCCTCTGAGTCAACACTGGACCAAAGCCAACAGGTCGAGATGGTAGTCGACCCAGTCTTGTCTTTAGAAGGTCTACCTTCAGATGATATAGTCACCAAAGAGAATGAGAACGACAGAGTTCAAATTCTTTTCGTAAACATAGAATTTGATGAACATGGGGGTAATCTACCCATTCCTTTACTGCAGGAAGGAAGTTCATTAGAGATGTATCCGGCCATTTATTCGGTCCCACCTCCAAGCAACCTAGTCATTTCCTTCGATTGGAATCTACTAGGTAGACCCTGTCTACCATCCAATGTACCATTCCAAATCATAGTACAAGCTTACAGAATGGTCATGGTTGGTACTATCATAGATGAAGGGGCTTCTGTGAGTATCCTTTCCTCAGCTACTTGGAAAGTGCTTGGTTCACCATCGCTTCTGCCTGAGATGCAAAATCTAACAGGCTTCGACAAAGGAATCATTCGACCATTAGGGATCCTTCCAAGTTTGCCTATAACTTTGAGAAGGAAAACTGTCTACCTAAACATAATGGTAGTCCAAGGACCTTTAGATTACAATCTACACCTTGGGTGCGACTACATTTATAGCATGGGAGCTATTGTTTCCTCACTCTTTCGAGTGATGTGTTTTCTGCATGAAGGTAGAGTGGTCTAGCTCATAGACCAACTTTCGTTCCCCAGTTCACAGATAGCTAATAGTCAAGTGCCATCTCTAACTGGTCTTTTTGCATAAGGAATGTCTCATCAATCTCCAGTCAATCCACCTGATGAACACGAGTGATTCAGTGAATGTGACTAAACCCAAGGGGCCATGCACCGTGGTCTGCTTCGGTAGGAAAAATTTAGGTATAGGGTAGGTTTCTGCGGAGGATATATGACTAGTCTGACGATCCTGTCCGTTTAGGAAAATGGATCAGTCTAGAGAAAGATTCCCCTATCAAAGGTTATGTGATTGGGACTGCCAACAGTCACCTTTGTCCATTTCGATGGACAGAGCCAAAGAAGTGTTTTTGTTTGCTACGCAGGTGGAACCATCTTGTGGATGCAAGAACTTCTGTATGGTAACTTGGAAACTCTACTTTGCTATACTTGGGGGCATTCCAACCTTTTTGCATGCAAGTGGAAAGTGACCAACGTAACTCTAACCTCATAGTTTTTACTAACTTCAACTACTTAAGTTAGGTGATTGATCTGATCAACCATTCACCTTTGCCGGGATCAACGGAAACGACAAATTAAAGGAGATGTTTCCCTCCGAGAGGCTATCCTACCTAACCTTAGTAGTTCTTTAACCCCTAGGACAGTAGTTGTTCTTTCCTAGCTTGCATAATGAAAGGCTTTGGAGCAAAGTTGTGAATGGGGCAAGCTCCCTAAAAAATGGACCTACTGATGAGACATCCTTATTATAAGACTGGCATTAGTAGTTTTATGCAAAGTTCAAGCTCGTTAAAAAATAAACCTAGCGATGAGCATATGTTCCACCAGAGTTTAAGCTCATTAAAAAATGAACCCACCTTCGGTAAATAACCATTGCAATCACATAATCATCAGCTTTTGAGCCTTGGTCATGTTCTTACCATCACCTCAACTCTTTCTAGCCGATCATACGCCTCCGTTTGATTGTTTACCCCTTTTGAGGAATAGCTGTGACGAGTGATTCTATTAGCCACCTTCTTTACACTGTCATGATTGAAAAGTTCCAAACCTTACCTGGAACTAGCTGCTATTCGAAAACATCACTCGTTCCTCAAAAAATGAGTCTCTTTTAAGCTCTTTTTATCTGACTCATAAAATATGAAAAGATTACCGAGCAATTGGCCTCTATAGCTTGTTAAAGTGATTGGAAGTGCCATCCCTCCTCTAGATTTTAATATTTTTGGACCTAAGGGATCATTGCACAAAAAGATTGAGCGCTTGTCTTGTTCGGCTCGTTAAAACTATTGAAAAGTCATCCCTTTCATATTATTTTATACTTTTTTGGACTTAAGGGATTATATTACGAAAGACGATTACTGGAGTTTTCTTTCTGACTCTTTTCAGACTCTCTAAAATTGAAAAGGACCAAGTTCTCTTTGTCGTTAAACTCATTAAAACAATAGCGACAAACTTGTCCATGCAGACAAGAGCGAGTCTCATTGTCGCTAGGCTCGTTAAAATAGAGCGACAGGTTTGCTTGAAGGGAAAATTATAGAACAAGCATATGTTATCCTACTCAAGCTTGGAAAAATAAAGAGGTACTAGTCAGAAATGACGGGGGAAAAATTGGGAAGAAAACTTGAAGAAATTTTATTGGTAGCAGGTTGCTCTTGAACATGGCACTTTCACTCCATCACCATGATTGAGTCGGGTTTGGTTATTTCATTCACTAGTCATATCACCATTGGTCCACCGTACCATCCATCTTTGGGGTTAATGCTACCAATCCATTTTAGTGTCACCGATATGTTCAAGAGAAGTCGCTCACAGAATTCAGCAACCCAGCTTGTGTCTCATCTACTGCAATACCTTCACGCTTCATTCTTTCATGACTGCCACCCTGAACCTTGTATCATTAGATCGTTTGCACCTCCACAAAATCATTTTCTCCGTTTCATGTCGTAGATGTGGGATTCATTAAGGCCCTCTTATGACGGGTCACTTCTTGTCGACGTCAACTCATTATCCAAGAAGTTGACTTAGAAACAACCCTTCTAGTACTTTGAAGCTTGCATGAATCAATGGCAAGTTTCCCACTTTTGGTGACAGGTTTACATCAATGGCCTTCGACCGAAAGATTTTGAGTGGTGTTCGACGTCAAGTCCCATTTTCACACCACGTGAATTGTACTGCAGTAGCTTGAGGGTCATTATCATTATCGGTGATTCCTCTCGTGCCTGTTAATAGCATACATTATTGGCTGGTACTCAGGTGATCTCTTTCCATGTTCGACTTCAGAACATCTTTTCACATGGATCGACTTGTACTTCGGGCAAAGATTGAACGAGTTTGAAGACCCCGGATCTAGTTTCATCCATCCGGGCTACGATATATTCAGGACAATAAAGACATCAAATGTACATCATAACTACACAGATAATCATCCAAGCTAAAGGATGATGGCTCTACCAGAATCATCAGTCTGCCATACAGATGATTATTTGTCTTATGTACATGAAAATGAATTTATAAAGCTAAGCATGGGAATGCCTGCCTCAACTAGATCATGAAAATATTATGAAGATAATTTATTGTATTGTATCTTATTACAAGTCACCTTCTATTTCAAAAAACCTTGGATCCTCATGATAAAGCATTTCACCCGACATCAAAATATTTACAACCTCATGCTTTAGGGGGCAACTGTTATAGAAATATTTGGGCACTGCAACCCCAATCTTATATTTCCATAAACCAAGGGCTTCTAAGTCCCTAAAAGTGTTTTTTCATACCCTAAAGGAACAAGCTCAGCTGATTACATCATCTCCCAGAAGTTCTCCATGAAATACTGCTCAGAACTAGTCAAAACTGGACCATCTCACCTGCTCCATGGTCAAAGTGTGATGCATCCCACATAATGCACATGAGGGTTGCGATGCATACTGAAAAGCCCTTCTATGGGGTGTGATGGGTGAGAGTAGACAAATGGTAGAGACAATTTGCAAGGTGGATGATCATGGAATCTTCCAGAAACTTCTCCTGTGACACTTGCCTCTCTGAATTCGCCCAGGGATGAGTAAGAGATCATGAAATATCTAGGTGGAATTGAGAACTATCAGAGAAATGACACTAATAAAAAACCCAGAAGCTGACTCACCCACTTGCAAACATCTATATATGGATCCCTCATCCTAGAGATCCAGGGGTTGGAATTTTGCATCTTGTAAGGAAGTGTTGTTGGTTTCTTTGTGGAACATCATAGTGTTGGGTGATCTAGCTTTTCATGAGGTGAAGAAGTGCTCTCATGCTGGGAGGATGGCACTGGGTCAGATCAATGGGTTGTAATCCTCTCTTCTACTACTTCTATCAATAAAGCTATTTGAGTTTTCCTCCATATTCTTGTATGTCTTTGAATCTTGAATTGATATGCATTTGTATGGTCAATATATATCTGATCCTATATTGTTTATGGTTATAGATCTCTATGCTTTGATGGTATTATGCTGCTTTGACTCTACAGGTGCGCTTTCAAGCAGAACAAGTGAGGAAGGAGTGGCAAAGATCTGTCAAAGGGGAGAGGAAAGAAGCAAGAAGCCAAGCAGAAGACTGAGGTTGGTGCTCTCTGCTTCTCTCTCATCTATTTCTCATAAAGGAAAACGCAAGTAACTTTAGTTTGTTTTTTTCTAAGATAGCTACCCATCTTAGTGGGACTAGCAACTCTGAATGGACACTAGTTTTCTCGATAACAATTATGAAAGAAGAGAAACTACACATAATATTCTACGCGTCGAGTTGTGGTGGCCAACCCTTCATTGGGATTCAAAAGCATATTGTAAGGCATGTGATGTGTGTCAGCAAATAGGAAGGCCATCACGGAGGGATGAAATGCCTTTGAATCCATAAATGATGTTGCAACCTTTTGAAAAGTGGGCAATAGATTTTGTAGGACTTATTAAAACTCAAGGAAAGATAGGTGCAAGGTATATTATCACTACGACAGAGTATTTGACTCATTGGGCAGAAGCGTAGCCAGTGAAGGATTCCACGGGCATGACTGTCACAAAGTTTCTATTTGAACATGTACTCATGCGGTTTGGATGTCCGAAGATCTTGATGAGTGATCATGGTACCCGCTTCCTGAACGAGATGATCAATGCACTAACAGAGGAATTTCAGGTGTACCATAAAAAGAGCACACCTTATCACCCATAAGGTAACGGGAGAGTGGAAGCATTCAACAAAGTGCTTGAAAAGGCATTGACCAAAGTATGCAATGTGTAACGAAGTGATTGGGACCTACACATACCTGTAGTGTTATGGGCTTATCAGACGACATGCAAGAAACTGACGAGACATACACCTTTTAGGCTTGTCTATGGAGTGGAAGCCATAATGCCTATGGAATACATCATGCCTAGTCTACACATAGTAGCGCTCACAGGTATGATGGATCGCGGAGCCCTGGAGGAGAGGCTCACGTAGTTGGATGAGCTTGAAGAAGAACGATTCTTGGTTGGATTTCACCAGCAAGGCCAAAAGCAGTGTGAAAAGGCATGGCATGACCAACATATCAAGCTACGAACATTCAAGGTAAACGATCTGGTTTTGTTGTATGATAGTAAGTTTGATAAATTCCGTGGAATGTTCAGGATGCATTGGTTAGGGTCGTATATTATTAAGGAGATTACTGACATAGGCGTGGTACAACCGGTTAAGTTGAATGGACATCCCTTCCCAGGAAAAGTGAATGGCAGTCAGTTGAAGCCATACACAGGTGGCCCGACCATCTGACTAGCCAACATAAGCATAGTCTTAGTGCTCCAGGTAGTTGAGAGGAGGCACAGGACTATAAAAAACTTTGCCTGGGATCTAGCATTAATGGACTGAATGTGGGGGGAATGGTCAAATTCAAATTCAAAAGGTGCAATAAATTACAAGCGGTTGTCCAGTAAGCAACACTTGGCAATTTTAGCACTGAGTTTTTGCATGCTCAAGTATTCATGAACTGTGACTTATTCGAGACTCTGAAAGTGAATTTGTTGTTTGAGCAAATACTTGAGACACTGAAGGAACTATGGAGTAGCACTATGTCAGCACTCAAAGAAGCCATGGACACAGGAGTAGTGATAGCTGAGGAAGCTGTGTAGGAAATTGCAGAAGTGGAAGCCCCAAAGAGCGCCAAAATAATTGTTGAGGTCCCTAAATCACCATGAACACCGAGACCTAAGAAGGATAAGAAGGCCATGATCCCGGTGCACGTATTTCCCTGAAATCCAGTATGGACCAAGCTCACATTACAAGAAAAGAAGAAGGCCATTAATTTGGAGGCTAGCGAGGAGGAATTTGAAAAAATATTGGTGGAGTTGGAGGAAGAAGAGATGGAAGTTGAAACCCAGGGTGCGGACCCTATTACCTAGTTACCTGAATATGTTCCTCCGCAAAAGGGTAAATCCAAGGTGCCGAAGGATATATATGAGAGAAAGAGCTCTCTGCAAACTTCTTTTCTCCTAGACAACATTATCTTTGGGGGATCGCACTTAGGGAGGGTTCCTGTGTTGAAATTTGAAGATTGGGACCTCACAGACCACGAGAAGTTCCCACATTTAGCGACTGAGAAGCTAATGCACTAGAAGATCGACATGATGGCTAGAATGATTTAATTGGAGCCACACAAATGGCTCAGAGGTATAGAGAAGGCCAGGTTGCTAAACCTGCTTTGGGTGTCGGATTACCACTGCACCCCAGTGATCATCTTGGTCATCGGGCAGCTACTCTGCTTGGTGCATGATGGGTGTTTTGGGCTGGAGGATCCCATCTCCATCACAAACCATCTTATTCAGCGGATTACATGGCTACTTTCTTAGGAGAGGACCCAACAAACTTTTTAGATGGAAAAGGTGGCGAATTGGCCCTCACGAATGTAATGAAAAAGAAGTTTAAGTTAGAGAAGAAGAAGCGGGGGTATGCCATCTCCAACATTAACAACCCTGCTGTTAAGGTTGCGACACAAATATGGGTAGGGAAGGTGATGAGGAAGTGCCGTGTGGATGAGGTGCCTGTGTAGTGGTTGCATTAGCAGCGCAATGCGCAAAAGGGGTCCAGTTCAACTGGGCGAACTATCTATGCGGCGAGTTCCTTGCGAACTACCATGATGCATAGGAGTAGGGCAAAACATTTCATTACGCACGGCTCTTATTGTCGATTGTACTGGTGGCATGGGAGTACTTGAAGACAGCTAATTCCCTTTCTTCGCGAAATATCTTCTAGAGGCAGAAAAGTATGCTTTGTTGTTGGTGACCAGGGACACGCAAAGGATAAAGGAGAGAAATATATTTTGGATATTCATGGAGATGAATATCCGGATAGGGATCAATCACAAGTTGCGGTTATTGCCCATAGTATACAATAGTTTACAGAGCTTTGCAGAGTTCTAAGCACACTTCCACCATGTCTTCATCAGGGTGTGGAAGGACCCTATGAAGACATGGAATGATTTACCATACCTGGCAATCGACGATGTAATATTCGCAGTCCTTGGGTCTTGGATGTGGGAGTGGCATGCTCCAGCTAGCTCCACGGTGGAAATGGAGAAGTCTGTTGCACAACATAGGAAAGAAGAGACAAAACTTCGGATGGTGCAACTTGTGGAGAAGCATAGAAAGGAAGAAGCAGTGGCTAAGGCCCAGGCAGTGCGCTACGCTGCAAAGTTGGTGAAACAACAGCAGAAAATAGGACAAGAAGAGTGAGAAGGATAGAAGTCACCTTCGCCTGAACCAGAAAAAGACATAGAATAAGGTGGCATGGACCCACAGACGATGTCCACCCAACTCAAGCATCCACGGCCATGAGAGCAGACAGCGTCGCAAAATAAACAAAGCCATTGAAGACATTGTTCAACCAATCACCCTCACTGAGGGGGATTTGCGTGATATCGACAAAACGATGAGGGATTTCACCATGGAGGCCATCCAATAGTTTGGGGAACAATAACAGTTGGTATTGGGGGCTCTTCGGATAGAGTTGCAGGAGTTGCAGGTTCGCACTCTGTTGAAAATGGCAACAAGAAATGCTAAAAATAGAAGTGCTAAAAACAACACTGCTATAAATAGCAGTTTGGGTAACAGATCTGGATTGAGCAATAGGGAAAGAAAAATTGAAGTGCTAAAAATAACATTCTATTTTTAGCAGTTCAAGACGGATTCCTATTTTTAGTTAGTCCCTGGACTAAAATAGGAAGTAAAATTCGAATTTGAACTTAACAATTGTTTGAAAATAAATTAATTAATTCACCATGAGTTAATTAGTTGTGAAAAATCAAACATGAAGTCTATGTGAGGACATGCAATAGTTTCTCTATTAATTGAGGAGTTTATCCATCAGTTAAAGAGATAAGGATGAGTTCTAATTTGGGTTGTAATTAGTTGGCTCAGTTAACTGAGTCAAGTCCGGTTAGATTGATTTAAACAGTTTGTTTAAATTAATGTGAGTTCAGATAGTTAATGCTTGCATGCATGTAACTGCTACTCTCCAGATAACTGAATATTCTCTTGTAAATAACTCATGCATGTCAGTTTAGACAGAGATCTAGTTGAGATCAGAGGAGGGATAGTGTACTATCAATTGGATGGATTTTTACTATAAAGGAATCTCATCCATGGAGAAGGATTTATCTCATTTAGGACTGCACAATTAGATTAGAGGTTAGTGAGTGTGTGAAGAGGCTAATTCACACATGTGGCTTCACTGGACCCCAAGAAACATTGTGCAAAGAAATAGGAAGCTTGGAGGGCAGAGGAGAAGGTTTGAGAGATTATCTATGAGTAGTAGAGGGATTATAGAGAGAGCGGGATATCTTGTGAGCTAATTCTTTTTGTAAACCAGACTATATTTCCACTTGTATGATAATACAGAGTTGGGGTTTTAGGCTGAGACTTTCTCGGGTTATTTCTTCTATACTATGTGTGATTGATTTCTTCTTATTAGTTATATTTGTTCAATTGATCTTGCTCAATTCATTTAAGCTTCCGCAAAATGTTGTAGAAGTAGATCTTGTATTGTGTTTTAGTATATTGCATAATCTATTGATCTATAGTGGGAATTTTTACATGGCATCAGAGAAAACATTATCAAGGAAGAGAAGTATACGAGAAGGGAGAAGTTTGAAGTTTGTGATTCCTGAATATAGAAATCGAGTTCTTATCACATCTCTATTTCACCTATGGCATTCAATGGTTTGAGGCCTTAGTAGGCACTTGATGGCAGCTCAAACTATATAGCTTGGAAGGATTGCATAGAAGTGATACTAGAGGATAGCTGGTTAAAGGACTTCATTGATCAAGAAGTCCCCAAGCCTACAACATCTAGTGCCCAAGAATTGGCGGAATGGAAGAAATGTGTGGCCAGAGCAAGGAGAATCCTTCTGGAGGGAGTTCGAGACCACATAGTCTCAAGTCTCCATGGGAAGGAGACACCATTTTTGATGTGGAAAAATTTGAAAGATCTATATCATAATAGCAGCGATCAGAGGAAGCTAGCGCTGAAAGACAAGCTTTGGAAAATCAAGTGCGAAAAGGGTGAAACGATATCTATGTATCTGAACAAGCTCACCACATGTAGGGATGAGCTTGGAAGTGTACAGATGATGACAGTGGATGATGACATGGTGAGTCTTTCACTCCTTGGTCTTCCTAAGAGCTAGCATAGCTACTAGGACTCGGTTAATGGAAGAGAAAAACTACCAAATTGGGAATGACTTTGGTCGTATTTGATGTAGGAGGAGATAAGAAGAAGCACCATAGATGGTTCCTCATCCAAGGAGGATGAAGAAGACTGTGCCATAGCGAGTAAGGCAAAGAAGGGGAAGGAGAAGGATTCTCATTCCAAATCCTATTCTTCCCATGGTGGGAAGAAGTTTGACAAATCAAAAGTACGATGCTTTCATTGTCATGAAGTGGGCCATTTTGCTACAAATTGTCCGCTGAAGAAATCCAAGATGGGATATAAGGAAGGATTTGAAGATGAGGCATTGGCCTCACAATTTGAGTTGGATTTCACTCTCTTCGCATGCATGGTTTCATCCATGGTGGGGAGTGGTTGGTTTCTTGACAGTGGAGCTTCTTTCCACATGACCGATGACAATGGTTTGTTCAGTACTTTGGAGGAGAAATATCTCCAAATACTCATAGAGATGGGTAATGATGAAAAGTATAGTGTCTCAGGTGTAGGCAAGGTTGTTTTTTAGAGGGAGAATGGAGCTCGCATTACCTTGACCGATGTCAAGTATGTACTAGGACTGAAGAGAAATTTGGTGTCGATTGTGATGCTAGAAGACAGAGGCTATGATGTAGTCTTCAGTAAGGGAAAGGTTTTCCTTAGACACATCATCACTAGACAGGTGAAGTAGATTGGTTCACGGGTCAAGAACCTGTATGCTCTTGAGGTTCAAGATGCATGCACAACCTTGAGGAGCAAGACAACTAATGGAGACTTGGTGGTTGAGACGGAGAGTACATTAGCTCTCAACGTGTAGCCACAGGAGAAGTCTCAGACGATTGTGGTGGAGCCACAATTGGTGAAGAAGCTTCAGGAGGTTGGGGAGTAGCCACAACTGGGGAAGCCAAAAGGAGATCGAGTAGAAACATCTACTCATGCAGAGACCTCCAGTAGGGGGAATTTTGAGCCAGGTGGGCAGAGGGATCACATGCATCCATAACTCCAAGTGGGAGGTGGGGAAATGTGGAGTGATCATCCCAAGAAGGCTAGAATAGGGGTAGGATCTTTGAGGTACCCAACGTCCTTGATTCGACCTTGCTACGGGAGCCTTGATGAGGAGTAGCAAGATTTGCTAAGTGGGTAGAGATAGATGTGGATTGAGCGAAAAAGAGAGCTACAGTGAAGGAATCGTAAGACAATGTAAAGCTAGCAGGCTGCAACAATGAGAGAGGCACAGGAGTGTTGCACCAGTGTAGGATGGCATAGAGAGGTGTGCAACGGTGCGAGATACATGGAGCATTGCAATAGCTTAGAGGTCAGAGAGGGAGCACTTGTCAGTAGCAGGTAGAGCTTCAGCATCAGAGTATGTTTCTAGCACAACAAAGGTCGGTTGGGATATTTTTTGTTTCTAGAGTTGCTGGAGAAACCACACTTGGTATAAGTGTTGCATGCACAACATTACAAGGGTACAGGATCGAGTTCAAGTTGAAGACATTTTTATTGAGAGGGAGTGTTGAAAATGGCAACAAGAAATGCTAAAAATAGAAGTGCTATAAATAACAGTTTGGGTACCAGTGCTGGATTGAGCAACAGGGAATGAAAAATGGAAGTGCTAAAAGTAACATTCTATTTTTAGTAGCTCAAGATGGATTCCTATTTTTAGTCAGTCCCTGGACTAAAATAGGAAGTAAAATTCGAATTTGAACTTAACTGTTGTTTGAAAATGAATTAATTAATTCACCATGAGTTAATTAGTTGTGAAAAATCAAACATGAAGTCTATGTGAGGACATGCAATAATTTCTCTATTAATTGAGGAATTTGTCCATCAGTTAAAGAGATAAGGATGAGTTCTAATTTGAGTTGTAATTAGTTGGCTCAGTTAACTGAGTCAAGTCCAGTTATATTGATTTAAACAATATATTTAAATTAATGTGAGTTTAGTTAGTGAATCAGTGCATGCATGTAACTGCTGCTCTCCAGATAACTACATATTCTCTCATAAATAACTCATGCATGTCAGTTTAGACAGAGATCTAGTTGAGATCAAAGTAGGGACAATGTACTATCAATTGGATGGATTTTTCCTATAAAGGAAACTCATCCATGGAGAAGGATTTATCTCCTTTACGACTGCACAGGTAGATCAGAGGTTAGTGAGTGTGAGAAGAGGCCAATTCACACATGTGGCTTCACTAGACCCCAAGAAAAATTGCACAAAGAAATAGGAGGCTAGTTGGCAGTGGACAAGGTTTGAGAGAGGCCTTTGACTGTCTATGAGCAGTAGAGGGATTGCAGAGAGAGCAAGATAGCTTGTGAGCCGATTCCTTTTGTAAACCAGACTATATTTTCACTTGTATGATAATATAGAGTTGGGATTTTAGGCTAAGGCTTTCCCCGGGTTATTTCTTCTGTGTTATGTGTGATTGATTTCTTCTTATCAGTTATATGTATTCATTTGATCTTTCTCAATTTGATTAAGATTCCGCAAAGTGTTGTAGAAGTAGATCTTATATTTTGTTTTAGTATATTGCATAATCTATTGATCGACAGTGGGAATTTCTACACACTCCATAGGCTGGCGTGGTGTCCACTACCCTCGCAATCGACACTTCAGCTGCCAAGGAAATGTTGCACACCAGGGTGACCAACACGATAGTGCTAATAGATGGGGAACTTACTACAGAGACAGAGGCTGACAGACCCACAGTGAGAAATTTGAAAGGGGTAGGGTTGAACATGGTTCCACTACCTTAGGAGAGACTTTACCTCTTACAAGATGGAATCACCGCAGAACTTCGAGCCAAGGAGAGTCATGCGCTGCAGGTGATGAGCGAGCAACGCATCAACATTGCAGAGTTGGGCCTATAGCGCAATGAGGCAGTCGAGCAGAATAAATCGATTATGCAAGTGATAGAGGAAGTGTGTCAGATGGTCTCAGAGTTAGACATTCAAGCAAAACAACCAGTGGAGGTGCGCGTCTGCAAATTGGACACAAGGGTGTGCAATGCTAGAGTAGAGATGGCCAGGGTTCAGCTGGAGTTGAACTTGCAGATCGTAGAACTATAGTTGAAGGTTCAACCTTCAACCTCACTAGAGGTTAAGGAATGACATACCACCGCAGTTACGACAATAATTGCGATGGTTGACAGTGCAGTGACAGACTACATGAAGCTGTTCGAACAATCATTCAAGGTCCTAACCACCCTGCAGGAGGACCCAAATGTGAAGCACCTAGAGACAAAGGCATGCGAGCTGCAATAGAAATATGATGAGGTAAAAGGGACTGCACAGATGGTTTCCCTTACACAAAGGCTTGCACGGATGCAACAGGCAAAGGTGCTTCATGAACAGGTGGATGTCGCTCGGTACAAAGATGTGGTCTTAAAAGCGCTCATACAACCATGGATCGATGAGGCATCTATAATTACAGCCTCCATTGAAGCAAAGTGCGTGCAACTAAAAGCAACTCAAGAGAGGATTCAGGGTAGCAGTTCAATAGTAGTGGTCATCGAACAGCACGTGGAGGAAGTCCAGTAGGCAACCACTCAGTGCGCTGCCGAAGTTTTAGTGATCCAAACAGAGCTGGGAGTTCTTCGAACTAAGATCTCCGCACCTATGGAGTGACTCGAGGGCAAGTCACGATGTTTGTGTTGGGGGCCTATTGGGCACGAGATCCCCCAAGGACAGTTTTGGGGCTTAGAGCCTAGATTTTGGTCCAATTTTATAATTTCAATGTAAAGACTCTGCATTTTGTGGGCACTGAGCATGTAGTTGTTAAAGAGTCATAGGGTTGTCCACCCTTATTTTGATAATGTAATGTCATTTGTAGAACATCTACCCATGGTTTGTGAACCATGGGATTGTATAAATAGAGTTAAGCTCTAAGTAGTTAGAAGAATAACCAACATTGTCTAAGTAATGAAGATGTATGGGAGATAGCTCTGAAGTGTAAGTCTATGTTTTGGGTCATAGCGTAGGTAGAGGCTCTGCACACGAGTGTGTAGAGGCCTAGTAGTCTGCAGCTGAGTGTGTGGACCCCTGTAGTTGAGTGCGTAGGTCGATTCAAGTCTGTAACTATCAGAATCATTAATAAAGAGAAGTTTCCTATGATTCTACGTATTTGTTTCCTGTTTATGCATCTATTATATTCAGCATGAATTTCACTTCTAATGCTGATATGATGCGCAAATGTGTATAAATATATTGGTTAAGTGAACGCAAGTAAGAACATCTATTTACACGAAGCTAACTAAGATCTACTAATAAGATAAGTAAGATAATTAACCTAGTTTGAGAGACAGCGCAAATTGCCGCTCTAGCAGCGTCAAAGGACTACAGCCCCTGGTTAGGGCTATGTGAAAGCTGAGTGTAACGTTTTGCGAAGGTAAAGAAGGGTAGAGCAGAGCATGAAGCAACCTGCGTGAAGGCAGGTATAGTTGGAATAATCCGACATCACAACCATCTCAAGGGTGTGGAAACTGGTTCCAGTATCCTGCCATAGTACTCTGGTTGAGGCTTCAGTCCATGCTCCATAGGCTGATACCAAAAGGGCCAGTAGTGTATGAATTTGTTTAGCTAAATAACATTGAACCTAGGTTAGGCCCCCACAAGCCACCACCCATTCGGTCCCATACTAGATCAGACTTCTAACTGCTACAAACTAGAGAGAAATAAAATGAAATTTTCATTGCATCAACCATTATCACAATCATTACCATCAAGCTCCTAGTTCAAAGATTTGGATGTGTATTTAGACTTTACAAGCGTCCCTCTACCTAATAAGATCAAATTCCATAGGAAGGTGGGAGAAATGTTGTACAATCAGTTGAATCAAAATTCTATGACTATAAGAAAATATGAAAAGCTATTGGAGAAGGTTGTAACCATATTGAAATAGGAAAGAGCTAACTCAAGAGCTCTACATATGCATAATTATAGCTTCAAGGAATTAATTTTGAAGGTGGGAGTGAATCCAGAGGATAAATATGCATTTGAGGCCCTTCGCCAAACCTCACAAGCATAATTCTAGGAGTTACAACACAAGCTAAAGATTTCATCAAGCAAATATGTGTAGTCTAAGGAACTCACATAGGTGGAGGAAGAGAAATAAATTTTGGAAAAAAAACTGATAGACAGGAATAATGGGGTGGTGGATTTCAAGAAGCATGTAGCAGAACTTCAACAAAATATAGATACTCACATTTGTGTAGTGCTCATGCCTGAGAACCCCCAGAATCCCACAAAAAAATTCACAAAGACCCTTACCAAGCTCCATCTCTGAGAAGGTGAACTCAAGAAGGTGTAGAAGGACTTAGACACTACCAAAGAGCCTTGGCACAAAAGGAAAAACCAGCTCAAAACTACTAAGACCAATGCAGAACTAACCAACAAGAACTTGCAGGCAACTAATCAGGATATCTCAGAGCTTAAATAAAAAATGAATGGAAATATGTCCCTCTTATAAGCTAAACAATTGATCTGGAATGAGATAATATAAGATATGAAGAAAAATTGGGAACACATAACCTTGATAGATGAGCAAAGTATTGTGATAAAATATTATGAGTTCTTCATCCTAGCTGCCAAAGGAGAAGGTGAAAAGAATGCCGAGACTGCTAAGAAATTTATCCAGTATGTAAATGGGAAGCCACTCAGTGAGTTGAGGGCTATAGATATGGTGGATAGGGTGTTTCCAATCATGGAGTCTTCCAAAGTAATCCAGAAGGAGGAGGCTAGAGTCAAAGCTGAAGAATGCCTAAAAGTTGTGCAGAAGGATGTGGCTACCTTCAACTTAGAGTTTGATTAGAGAGTTAAAGCTAGGTGGCCAAACTATTGGGATATCATGGGAGTGCTAAAACCATGGGAAAAATACAGTCAGATGTTTGTAGAGGCCAAAATAAATGTTGATTCATCCTACGAGAAGAATGTCATCTTAAAGGGTAAAACTATAGTAAATTACTTGGGAAAATATTTTGAACTGTTGGGGTTGGTGAAGACATTATTCTGACCAAGGTTGAACTATGTAGACATTACTACTCATAAAATTACCTATCAGTTGTTCTT
This sequence comes from Pinus taeda, assembly GCA_000404065.3. Classification (NCBI taxonomy): domain Eukaryota; kingdom Viridiplantae; phylum Streptophyta; class Pinopsida; order Pinales; family Pinaceae; genus Pinus; species Pinus taeda. Next base: position 234,343 of record APFE031469930.1, read on the forward strand.
TCATGCTCCTCTACCAAGTCCAACATTGTGGCAATGCTGCAACCATCTCGTTAATCCTCCACAACTCCATATCATTGTTGGGCATGGAATCCCCCCATAGCATGTTTTGGGGCTCAAAGCCCAAGTTTTGATCAAAGGTTTTGTAAGACTCTGCGAATTGTGGGCATGGAGTAGAGGTTCAGTCATAAGGCTATCCACCCTAAAGTAATGTAATGTAATGTAAAATCATGTCGGCCTACCTATGGTCCGTGGACCATGGGATTGTATAAATAGAGCGAGGCTTTAAGTGTAAAGGGAATAGCGAAGGAATAAAAAAGAAGAGTATGAATGGTTCGAGCTTAGAGTAGGATTCTAAGTGTATTGGGTCGTAGTAGTAGGAAGAGGCTCTACAACTGAGTGCGCAGAGGCCTAGTAGAGTGCGCAGCTGAGTGCGCAGGATGGTGTCGAGTCTATAATCGGGATTGAAGATTAAAAAAGATAAGTTGATTCTTATTCCTGTGTATTTGTTGTACATTGCCTTCTTTATGTTTATATTGGTTTATTTATTGTGCACACTGATATGATTGCTAAAAATGCTATAATAACCATTAATCTTACACACACAAGTTAAATAATTGGGTAATAATAGATTAAATAGCAAGGAACTTGGGTATTATATGGGTCGAGCCCTGAGTAGGGCTACGCAGAAGCAGCACTGTAGGTTGCAAGGAGATAGAAAGTGCACGTAGTGATGGGTCAAACCACAGACCTGCAGAAACCCATCAAACATCCCTACGGTGTGGAAACCTGGTTCTAGCACCCTCCCATACTACTTAGGGTGAGACCTCAATCCGCGCTCCATAGACTGTTGTTGAAAGGGCGAGTAGTACTGGGATTTGCTTGGCTAAATCACCTCTGAACCTGGGTCAGGCCCATACAAGACAACAAATGGTTCCGTTTCCAAGACCGGGATCTATATAAAGGATGTTCGATGTTGTGCCATTGGAATCCAACAAAGAAAGAAATTGAAGAGTGGTTGGAAAATAAGACTCACGAGTTCACGACGCAGGAGAATGGAAATCCGTGAGTATCTAAGGAAAAATTGTTGGTGCATTACTCATATACGAAAATCCATGAAATTTTCTTTGCATCCTTTCCTTTTGAGTTGTATGAATGGATCATGAAGTTAGCAGACAGCCAGGGAAGGTGTAGGGTCAACAAACCATTAGTGTGGACTTCGGAAGTAGTGCACAGGCTAGAAGTATTAGAAGATAAGATAGCGCAAGTTGTGGACCATTAGCTCAACCAAATAATAGGAGGATTTATCACTGAGTTTGTGTTTGACACAACCATCATGTATAGTGAGATGGAACGACGTTTTCTTAAGGAACCGTGAGGTAAGTATATTAAATCTTTGAACACTTGGACTAAGATGCTATTGTGTGAAAAGAGGGTTATGTGAATAAATTAATGTTTGGAACCATGCGAAACAAGAATGTCTATAGAAGTAGAAGTAGTGAATATTTGGGAAACAGTCTCTTAATTTCATCCTCATGGGAAAGCGAGGAAGAGCTCACGAAAGTTTCTTCGAGAAGCGTAGTAAGTCTGATAAGGCAGCGTATTCCACGTTGACCACCTCCACCCACACTGCCACCTATTTCACCCCCCTCTCCTCCATCTCCACCCACTCCACCTCCGCCACCACCACAGTTTAGTATGACGAGTGTGATCAAACTACCGGTATTCAAAGGAGTGGGAAATGAAGATCTGGACCAATTCTGGTTCATGGTAAGAGCAGTATGGGAAGCACAGGGTGTCAGGGATGATAATATTAAAAAGGCTACGCTGGTGAGCACAGTGTAGGATCGTGCATTAATGTGGTATATCAAGCATTCTAATGACCACCCGAATGCAGGTATTGCAGAGATCTAGGCCACCCTGAACAGGGAATTTAGCAGGGCAAAATCAGAAACACAATCAATCATCGGGGCCGATATGATGTTAATATATGCACAACATCGTGCTTGGTTTGTGGCCTCACTTATGCCACACTTAAGGACAGCAAAAACCTTCCACCCAGGCCGAAGCATTGGAGATGGCAATGAGATTGCATGAGACCCCTATCCAAGACCCTGGGTTGGGAGTCCAACAAATCCATGAACAACTACAGAATCTGTGTTTGGAAATGAAAATTTTGAAATAGGATAGGATACCTCGGACACAAGTGCACAAGGAAGTATGGTGCATAAAATGCAAAGGCCAAGGGCACGACAAGGACCACTATCTAGTGTTCACGAACTACCTGGAAGGAGAAGGTCCGATGCCATTAAGACTTGAGACACAATTAGGGCTGACCGCAACGTCTACATTATGGTGTGCAATCTGCCAGACAGGAGGAAAACACACCACAGATAATTGTCATCTATTGCAGAAGTATACGCAGACGTCCCAACAATTGTTTTGTAATTTCTGCAAGTCGGTAGGTCATGATGAATGCACCTGCCGAAGCTATGAACTAATGATGGATTGATCTCCTACCTATATGGTGCAGACCGAAACTTGAGCCCTTGACCCAAATGCAGGGATGGTACGAGTTGGGTTTCAGGGGTGCAGTCAAGGTCGAGGTGGAATGGGACCAAGAAGGTGTCACAGACAACTAATTTGTTACAATTGTGGAGCGCCAGGGCACTATGCCAGCGATTGTACCAACCCAATAAGAATATCATGTCGGTATTGTACTTGGTTTGATCATGAGGTAGAATACTACCCTTCACTGATAGCGAGGATGTGCGAAAAGGGGGTACTCTAGCCCCCTCTGACTCAGAACTTACAAATGATGAGATCTGAGCCATGCGAAGAAGACCCGAATGTAAACTTGATGCTCAAGAGAAGTATGACCATAGGAGACGATAAATGGAAGTAGCCAGAAGAAATTGTGTGGGTTCGCAAGGCTCCTACAAAGGAACCTGAGTTTGATTTAGAATGCATGAAGGAGACATTCATGGAAGCTAAGAAGATCTTCATGGAGGCCTCCACTTCAGGTAGTAAGGATCAACTAGAACCAGGGATGGATCCTTTAATGCTCACTACCTTTCTAGAGACATGCATGAAACTACTGTGCAACAACAAGGTAGTCAAAGGACTACAGGAAGTTATCACTAGGTGCGCAGGGTTAGGAGAACCGCGCGTAGTTCGAAAACTTGGGAAGCATGCATTGCACATAGGAAAGGGAATAAGGTTGACTGCACAAATAGATGAGTATGAAATGGATCAGGTAATATTGGATCTAGGTTCGGATGCAAATGTACTACCAAAGAAAACATGGGAATGCATGGGTAGACCCACACTACAATGGTCCCTGATTCAGTTACGAATGGCAAACCAACAAAAGATTTTGCCCATGGGAAGATTACAAGGGGTGACAATCGATATTGAAGGTGCGAGTGCACAGGAAAATTTTGAAGTGATAGAGATTTTCGATGACAACAATCCCTATCCCGTGCTACTAGGAATAGATTGGGCCACTGATATGAACAGAGTCATAAATCCGAAGAAGCACAAAATCATATTTGAGAAAAAGTCACTATGCGTGGTAGTACCACTAGATCAAGCTGAAGGAGAGTGATACACTGAACCAGTCCATGATGATGATAGTGATGACAATATCAACTGTATTTATAAGATAACTGTGCAAGAAGAGGATTGGGTGAATCCGATTGTAGATGGAAGGATTTCGTGGGAGCGCAAAAGCTCCTACACTTCGTATTCAGACGAAGAGATAGAGCGACGGCATAATCGACTGCACAAAGTAACAACGCTTAATTGCAACATGATGGATAGATCATTGCATTGTGTGACAACAAAGGCAAGGGAGCTGCTAACATATGATGGATTATCTATGGTGGATGAATTTATGAGAAAATTTGAAAGCGCAGTTCCAGAACAACAGCGATTCGATGCGCTAAAGTGGGCATTGCGCACAACACCTACACAATGGTGGGCTACGCATCAAGGAAATTTTGAGGATTGGCGTGACTATAGAAGAATACTGTGCCTACGATTTGGGAAACCACAAATACAGCTAGTCAACAAATATGAAGGACAAGGTGATCCAAGCAAGCAACTCATGAAATGGACCAAGGTCTACGAGGAAGAGCCACAACTTGAATGGGTACATTTATTCTACCATACCCTTGACGTCATACCTATGAATTGGTATACTGAGATGGAGCTCCACCATGGTATAGGTGAATGGGATGTCTTGCACAAGGGATTCTTGCTAACATTCACATTTGAAGATCGTTGGTTGGATATTTTTGACGATGCACTACAAGCAGCAAAAGCCGCTATCTTCAAAATACTATAGTTGCCAATGGAGGACTTTAGCCAGAATGGGTGACACAGTTAAGCAGTGCACTGGAGTGTTATAACGTGAATGTTGAAGAGGATGATGAGGACCCACAGAACCTTAAAATTTTAGAAATGAAAGGCTCTCATGAGATTCGCAGACCATCACTTGAAGACCCCGACATCACCGTGCCACTAAAGACGAAGCAGGTCAATATTGGAACGGAGGCAGAGCTGAAGTATGTGATGCTTGGGGACTATTGGGATGATGCCGTGGTTGATAAAATCACTGAATTAGTCCACGAATACCAAGACTTGTTCCTAATCAAAATTACAGACTTAAAAGGGATCATGGGCGATTTAGGGATGATGAAGATCACCTTGAAACCCAACGTGAAGCCAGTTAAGCAGCGACCTTACTGCTTCAATCCAAAGTATAAAGAGAAGGTCTATGATGAATTAGACAAAATGCTCGCAGCTGAAATTATTGAACCAATGGAAGAATCTGACTAGGTGAGTCCTATGGTAGTACAAGAGAAAAAATAGAAGGGTGAAATAAGAATATGCATAGACCTCAGGATGCTGAATGACACTTGTGTGCACAATCCATTCCCAACACCATTCACAGATGAAGTACTAGAGAATTTTGGCAATCAGGAAGCATACTCGTTCATGGATGGGTTCTCAGGGTACCATCATATCAAGAATGTGCCAAAAGATAACAGTAAGATGACCTTCGCAATAGAATGGGGCTGCTTTCAATACACTGTGATGCCATTTGGACTGAAGAATGCACCGGCTATATTTTCAAGCATCATGGTAGCCGCGTTGAAATAATACATCCACAAGTTTTTGGAGGTCTATCTGGATGATTAGACTGTCTTTGGAATAGTTAAGCATCATGTAGCGAGGTTATGCTTGATGTTGGATACTTGCCGCTGACACCAGATTACACTGATGCTTAAGAAGTGCACATTCTTCGTCCCCTTTGGAAACTTGCTGGGACATGTGGTCTGCAAACAAGAATTCATGGTGGACCCTGTGAAGATTTCCATTATCCTAAATTTGGAAGCACCATGAAGTGTTAAAAAACTCTGCACTACCTTGGGACACTCTAGATACTATAGGAATTTCATCAAAAGTTATGCGCAAATAACCACGTCGATGGAAAAGCTATTGAAAAAAGATGTTACATATTGCTGGAATGATGATTGCATGAATAGTTTGGATGTCCTGAAGGGGAAACTGGCCTCTGCTCCAATCATGGTCTTCTCGAAATGGGACGTGGAATTTCATGTACATGTTGATGTGTCATGTATTGCATTGGGAGCCGTACTCACAGATGAAGGTGCAGAGGGTATAGATCAACCGATCGCATTTGCGAGTCATAGGTTGCCCAAAGTAGAAAATAACTACTCTACCACTGAGTGGGAGGGGTTGGAAATGGTGTACATGCTCCAAAAATACCAACACTATTTACTTGGAGGACATTTCAAGATGTATACCAACCATTCCGCGTTGAAATACCTGGTGAACAAGCCTGTGTTGGGGGGATGAATATGCAGATGGCTTTTACTATTTCAAGAATATGATTTTGAACTCATAGTCAAGTTGGGATGCTTAAACGTAGGACCAGACCACTTGTCACGAATTGAGACGGGCGAGGAACCAAAAAAATTGGAGGAGGGACTACCTGTTGCACAGCTCTTTGCATTACGCGTCACAGATGGACACTTCAAAGATATAATCCATTTTCTAACAATAGGGACTGTGCTGATGGAGTACTCCATCCAATAGAAAAAGAAATTGGTGGTGTGTGCAGTCAACTTTTCAATCATCGCGGAGCACCTATACAAGATGGGCAATGATGAGATATGCAAAGATACGTACCTGAATTTGAACGAGGTCAGATCCTCGCAGAAGCACATGGGGGCACTGGAGGAGGACACTATGCAGGATGTGTGAACACACAGAAGATTCTTCGTGCAAGATTATGGTGGCCGACCCTGCACCAGGATTTGAAAGCACATTGTAAGGCCTGCAATATATGTTAAAGGATTGGAAAACCATCACGAAGGGACAAGATGGCACTAAATCCCCAAATGACACTGCAGCCATTTGAGAAATGGGAAATCAACTTTGTGGGCCTGATCAAACCTCAAGGAAAGACAGGTGTGCACTACATCATCACCATGACGGAGTACCTGACACGATGGGCGGAAGCACAGCCGGTCAAGGACTGCACGACTGCTACAACTGCAAAGTTTTTGTTAGAAAACATGTTGACACGATTTGGCTGTCTGAAAATCTTAATGAGTGATCGCGAAACACATTTCTTGAATGAAACCATGAGCATGCTCATAGAAGAGTTCCAGGTGTATCGTCAGAAAAGTACACCATACCACCCATAGGCCAATGGGACAATAGAGGCATTCAATAAAATACTGGAGACTACATTGACCAAAGTATGTAATGCGCAGTGGAACGATTGGGTCCTATGCGTACCTACTATGTTATGAGTGTTCAGGACAACATGCAAAAAATTGATGGGATAGACACCCTTCCGGCTAGTCTATGGTATGGAAGCTGTCATGCCGATGGAATACATTGTACCTAGTCTGCGAATAGTAGTGCTCAGAAGCATGATAGACCGCAAAGATCTAGAAGAAAGGCTCGCGCAATTAGAAGAACTCAAGGAAGAATGGTTTCTGGCTAGATTTCATCAGCAGGTACAAAAACACCGTGAAAAGGCCTGGCACGACTGCCATATCATGTTGCGCACATTAAAGTAAATGACTTAGTACTACTGTATGACAGTAAGTTTATAAAATTTCTGGGAAAATTTAGAATGCACTGCCTAGGACCATATGTGGTAAAGGAGGTCATAGATGGAGGCATGGTCCAACTAGTCAAACTCAATGGAGAACCCTTCCCAGGAAAGGTAAATGGCAACCGCTTAAAACCCTACACGGGTGGTCCCGCTCTCCGAATAACCAGCCGAAGCACAGTCTTCGCAACCTGAGGAGTTGGACAAGGGCGTAGGGCTATAAACACATGCATAAGATGTCGATACCAAGGTAAGGACACGATTCAGATGCGGCTGATTCAGAAGCAATAATGTAGTAGGTCTAGCAAACCGTAGAACAGTGCGCCGCAAACCTCTAAGCAGTACGGGACTAGTTTGAGGGGATCCATGCCAAGATCACTGCACTAGGAGAGTGACTCAGGACGAGTCATAATGATTATGTTGGGGGCTTGTTGGTCATGGAATCCCCCCACAACATGTTTTGGGGATCAAATCCCAGGCTTTGGTCAAAGGTTTTGTAAGACTCCACGAATTGCAGGCGCGGAGTGCAAAGTAGAGGTTAAGTCATAGGGCTATCTACCCTAAAGTAATGTAATGTAAAGTCATGTCAACCTATAAATAGAGCGAGGCTCTAAGTGTGAAGGGAATAGCGAAGGAATAAAAGAGAAGAGTACGAATGGTTCGAGCTTAGAGTAGGATTCTAAGTGTATTGGGTTGTAGTAGTAGGAAGAGGCTCTGCAGTTGAGTGCGTAGAGTCCTAGTAGAGTCCGCAGCTGAGTGCGCAGACCCCTACACCTGAGTGCGTAGAGAGGTGTTGAGTCTGTGATTGGGATTGAAGACTAATAAAGAGAAGTTGATTGTTATTCCTATGTATTTGCTATACCTTGCCTTCTTTACATTTATATTGGTTTATTTATCACATGCACTAATATGATTGTTGAATGTGCTATAATAACCATTAATCTTACACACACAAGTTAAGTAATCAGGTAATAACATATTAAATAGCAAGGAACTTGGGTATTATATGGGTTGCACCCCGAGTAGGGCTATGCGGAAGCAGCACCGCATGTTGCGAGGGGATAGCAAGTGCGCGTAGTGACGGGTTAGACTACATACCTCCAGAAACCCATCAGACATCGCCAGGGTGCAGAAACCTGTTTCTAGAACCCTCCCATACTACTTCAGGTGAGACCTCAGTCTGTGCTCCACGGACTGTTGCTGAAAGAGATAATAGTACTGGTATTGGCTTGGCTAAATCATCTTTGAACCTAGGTTAGGCCCATACAAGCCAACAATCATTGATCCAACAAGGTTTCATCCTAGACCAACTTGTCACAACTAAAGATATTGTTGATTATTTAAAACATGAAACTTTGATATTCTATGTTTTATGTAAATATTTTATTTTCAGAGAATTAATGCCAGTCAGTTAGGATCCGACTAGTATAGTTGTGCCACTAAAGGACGTTGATAATTTTTTATGATGATTCACTATAAAATCAAGAAAGAATATTTTGTAGGGGGTTCACTTGCTCAGGCCCGATAAGAAAGAGTTATGACATAGAACAAGGGCTCTAACTTTTTTTTCTAGGAGGGAAGCTCTGCAATTTCCAATGAAATGTATGCCATGTTGAAGATTAATGAAAGCTTTCGGTGATTATGGTTCACATGTTATTGTAGTATGTATTTTCTTTTTTGTTATTCCATGTCACTTCAATCGTATTCTCAGATTACATGTAATCGTAGCTATTGTACGTATTTTTGTTAATTCACAGATTCATCCATGTCTCATGGCGATTTAAGATGCCCATGACTAATAAAACTTGACTTCCTTAATATGAAATCCATGTAATCTAACATGTCATTTAATTTTTTCTTTCATTTGTTTCATGCTAAAATATAATGCACTAGATTCTTAACTAAGCCTTATGTATTTATTTTCATTCCTTTATATTTCTTCTCTCCAATTCGCTGCAACAATGGATAAACTACATGTTCACATGATGTTGGCCACTAGAGCTGGGCCTTAATCCTTCTATGAGTATTTTCTTTCTTCTAGTCTTGTGTTTCTCCTCTTAAAGAAAGTTCTGAACCAATTTTGTCTTATATGTGTTAAATATTGAGTGTAAAAGAACAATCTCAGTAAATCCTACAAGTACTCATCAAGGTGTCCTAGGTATTGGTCTCTCCTCAACCCAGGGGTTGTCTCTAGGAGCCACGACATCTTCTAGCATCATTGTCGAGGATGAATCATAACATTTTCCCTGCGTATGACACTTGGACAACCTTTAGTTAGGTGAGAAAAAGGGGTGTGGGTTGAAGATCTCTCACCTTGGTGACTCCACTAGTTTGAATCTCAGTTTGAGAATCCTTGCTTTCAAAAGGCCTCACATTCAGTCTGACACTTCACAATAGAGAAATCCTCTTGTATCTAACCCATAAAAGATAATATATAGGATATTGTGGAAAAAAATAACTCCTATCATTCTAGGCTTGGTGATCTCTTTCCCAAAAGTATTAACCTCTCGCTCTCAGAAGGTTGTGATAAATTTACCTAAATCTTCCTCCAAAGCCTTAGAATATTCTGAGGAATGTTGTGCACTATTTATCCCATTTTCCTCAACAGTCAAAATAAATGAATCTTCTATCAGTTCACTGACCTTCACATTTTGTACCTTCCCAAAACTTGAAGAAGTCAAAGATATTCTCATAAGCAGTCCAACACAAATCATCAATAGTTTTCCATCTCAACTGCAATTATCTACAACTTATACAAATCCTCAGGAAGGCCATGTGATAAACCTCTTACCACCTCCCTTGGAAAACATGGTTGTCCCTGAATTTATTTTAAATAAATATGCTCCACTAGACCTGACAAAACCCTTAAATGGGATGCCACAAGATTATGTTAAGATATTTCCAAGATTTATCGAAGATGATGATATGTCATCTCAAAGGAACATAGAAACCTTATGTGCATTTGTGGAAATATGAATGTAGAATACCTAGATGTGGTGTTAAGACCCTTCGTCTAGTCCCTAGATGGTGAGGTAAGGAAATGGTTCAAAGCCCTCCCAAATGATTCAATCACTACCTGGGAGGAGATGGAAAACTCTTTTATGCAGAAGTGGGTGGAGAAAAGGGACCATGGGTACATCCTCACTGAATTCTATGCAATGAATGAAAATTATAATGAATATGTTTTAGAATTTATTAAAAGGTTTAAAAAATTACATAATAGTATTCCTACTAAAATTAAACCTACACATGATGCTTCCAAAGTGGTATTTTCTTGGGTTTTCGAACCATAATTTGTGTTCACCCTTAGAGAAATGAAGTTGCGTACGCTAGACGATATTCAAATAGATGCTGTAGAAGTTGAAGAAAATTTCACATCTACTGGGAAGTGGAAAGGGAAAACAGAGCATGGAGATAGGAGGAGGGGGAAAGAGAAAGTCATTTCCTCAAACCATGGAAAAGAAACCCAAGAGTAGAAACTTGAGGAAATGAACAAACTGATAAGAAATTTGTCTAAAAATATTGTGAAACTGGAGTTGGAAAACAAAAACCATCCTTAACAAAGTCAACCAAATCCTAACCGAAATTTTAACCTTCAATACAAAAGGCCACCCTTGCATCTCCTACAAAGGGAGACAAAGGATCAAAAAGACCATATGCAACCCCACCTGTTTCTAGAATATGATCCTAAAGAGAATGATGAAGAGCCCATAGAGGTCAAAGAAAATAAATTCTCCTCTCTATGATGAGGAGTAGAGAATATAAGCACATGAGGAAGAAGGGGATGACTTGGATGCCCCATTAGATGATGGTGAGATCGATAACTATTGTATACATTTTTTTGACTTCATGCAGGCTTAGTTGCATAAAAAATATGACCTCAGGTCCTCGATGAAAAGGTCTAGAATGCAAGATCAAAATGAGGAACCCCTTCACTCAAATCCTTCTAAGCCAATAAAGAGAGGAAAGAAACCTCTTGAACAAGTCCCACCAAACAAAAAGTAGTCTGTAGATGTTATTCCTCATAAGCCTAAAGTCTCCAAAATAGAACCGTTTCCACCACAAGTTAGGCAAGTCTATAATGAGGAAAAATACCCTAATGATGTTGCCAAAATTGATAGGATCCCTTCTACTTTTAGTCTTCAAAAGGAGTTGGAAAAAATCAAGATCTTTGTTCCTTTGACTGAATTGTTGAAACAACCTAATTATAAAGCTCAAGTATCTGAGTTCATGAGTTCACCCAGCACAACATCTCTACAAGATAGCCCAAACCTTCAAGAAGAAACTCCCATGGTTTTGTTTGGACCTCATGTTGAGGAGTAGGAGTACTCTTCCACTATCCCCTTCTATGTTACATTGGTAGTTCATGATCTCCTACTGCATAATTGTATGCTTGACTCTAGAGTGTCTCATAACCTGATGCAATTGTCTGTCATGGAATAGTTGGGGCTTCAAATAAAAAACCCATATAAGGATTTGTACTCTTTTGATTCCAAGAGAGTAAAATTCCTAGGGATGATTAAAGACTTGGTGGTCAATTTGGCTCAAATCCCAGTGAAGAGCATAGTAATGGATATTGTATTTCTTGGTATCCCTACTACGTTTGGTATTATTTTGTCTAGGTCATGGGGATTGAAAATTGGAGGATCCATAAAACTATATTTGACATATGCTACCATTCCCATGTTTGGTGGAGAAGAACATCAATTGTATAGAGAATCTAGATTTGTGAAGAGAGTTACAAGGGATGATTGTTCAAATAATGCTCATGTCTACAGTAAAGAGAGGGGATTTTCTTTCCTGTTGCTAGAAGAAAAGGATCTAATCATGGATCAAAATTAGGTGGAATGTTCTATTCAATTGATTTAAAAATCATTAGATTCTAACAAAAAATGGAAGTTATATTTTGATGGTGCTTATTCTAGGGAAGGAAATGGGGCATGTGTATTGTTAGTGTCACGAGAAGGCAACCCGATTCCTCTCTCTTTCAAGCTAGAGTTTGAATCCACTAATAATGTTGTTGAATATGAAGCCATGTTGCTAGGGCTATAGGATGCAAAATATATCAACATTGGGTGCTTGACAGTGTCTGGGGATTCAGAGGTTGTGGTGAAGCAAATCAGAAATTAATGCCAAACTAAGCACCCAAGACTTAAGGCTTACCAGAATGAGGTATGGGATTTCGTTTAGAACTTTATCTTAGCTTCTAATATCCAATTTTTTCCAAGAGAAAGAAATTGGATGGTTGACTCATTAGCAGTCATTGCTAGCAATTTGAAGCCTCCTCAAAACCCTTTGCTCAGATATGAATTTATGGTCAGGTATCGACCTTTACTACTAGACAGTATAAAGTATAGGAAGGTGTTTGAAGATGAAGAACAAATCAAAAACTTCATGGAGGTTATTAGAGATTTTTCAAACTCATTGATTGACCGAGAATATGAGAAGATGATAGATGAACAACAAATCACTTGGGAAGAAACTATTACTAGGCACAATATTTTGCAGCTAAAGGGTAATACTATCCCCAAGGGATTGGTCCCATTGGAAAGGAGTTTTAATTCAAATGATGTGCATGTCAAACCAACTAAGCAAGGTCTTGAATAATAGGTGGAAGATCATAATATTGGCTCAGAACAAGACCCCAGGGTCATAAAGTTAGCTAAAGGAGTTTCTAAAGAGTACAAGAAAAGGTACCAAGACATTTTTAAGAAATATATGGATGTGTTTTCTTAGTCATATGATGAATTGAATACATTTGACACTACCATTATTCAACACAAAATTCCTTTGAAAAATGGGGTGAAACCATATAAACAAAAGCTTAGGAAGATTAATCCTTTGTTACTTCCATCAATTAAGAAAGAGGTAAGAAATTTGTTGGAGGCCAAAATTATTGTGCCCTTGAGGTATTCAGATTGGGTAGAAAATTCAGTCCCTGTCAGGAAGAGGAATGGATAAATAAGGCTATCTTTTCACTTCAAAAATCTAAATAAGGCCTCACTAAAAGATAATTATTGTCTTCCTAAAATGGACTAGATACTGTAGAAGGTGGTAGGGTATGATTGGATGTCCATGATGGATGGTTTCTCTAGATACAATCAGGTTGTTGTAGATCCTAAGCATCAAAAGAAGACTCCTTTCACTACCCCTTCAGGAATGTTTATGTATGCCAGGATGCCTTTTAGCCTCATAAATTATGAAGCTACTTTTCAAAGATACATGGATATAACATTTGTTGGAGAATGAGACAAATTTGTGGAAATTTACCTGGATGACATCACCATCTTCTCAAAAATAGATGAAGAGCACATTAAAAATTTGCAACTCACTTTTGAAAAGTGTAGAAAGTATGGTCCGTCATTAAACCCCAAGAAATATTAGCTTTCTCTAAGTGAAGGAAATCTACTGGGTCACATTGTGGTAAAGGAAGGAGTAAATATTGATCTCAAAAGGGTTGAAGCCATCAAAAACATTCTATTACCAAGAAATAGGAAAGAGATTCAAGTCTTCTTAGGTAGAATCAATATTTTGAGGAGGTTTACACCCAATTACGCTAAAATTGTCAAAGAGATCACAAAGATGTTAAAGAAGGACATGGAAGTCAAGTGGAATGTAGAAGCTCAAGAATCATTCTCTAGAATCAAAAAGGATTTTGTAGAGGCCCTAGTATTATTCAGCTGAGACTAACAAAATCCATTTCTCATTTTTTCTTTTTCTTCTCCTTACTTGGTGGTGATTGTCTTGTTGTAGAAAAATAATGAAGGGCAAGAGAAACCAATTGCTTTTTTCAGCCAAGTGCTACGAGATGCTGAGCTAAAATATAATATTTTGGAGAAGCAAGCCTACACCTTAGTCAAAGCCCTAAAAGCTTTCATAATTTATGTCCTGCAATCAAATATAACATCTTATGTTCCTACAACTGTTGTGAAATATATCTTTGTGTAGGGTTACAATGAAGGAATAAGAGGTAAGTGGATTGCCAAGATACATGAATATGAGATGGATAGCAAGCCCACCAAGTTGATCAAAGGGCTAGGGATTAGCTAAAATCTTGTGTGAAGAAAACTTTCAAGCCTTGGGTATAAACTTGCTGGCAAGGAAGGATGAAGGAAGTGGAAAAATAGAGGAACAACAAAAAATTGATTCCTCAACATAGAAAATCCAGATGAAATACCTTGTCTCCCACTGGTATAAACATGTAGTCCATTATTTACTTTTTCTGAGGTGCCCAACGAATTTTGATGAATGCAAATACAAAGCTTTGAGGCTCCAAGCCCAGAAATTTGTTATCTGAAATGGAAAACTCTATTGGAAAGACTAAGTGGGGATTTTTCTTTTATGCTTGGTTGCAGAATAAATTCATAAAGAGATTTATGAGTTTCATAATTGGATTTGTGGAGGGCATTAAAGCTAGAGAGCTATTGGCTTAAGGGGGCCTAACCTAGGTTCAACATTAGTTAGCCAAGAAAATCCCTACACTGCTGGCCCTTTCGGCATCAGCCCGCGGAGCGCGGACTGAAGTCTCACCCAAAGCAGTATGGGGGGATGCTGGAACCACATTTCCGCACCCTTGAGATGGTTGTGATGTTGGTTTATTCCAACTATACCTGTCGTCGCACAGGTGGCTTCGAGCTCTGTTCTACCCTTTAGTACCTTCGTGATATGTTACAATCAACCTTCGCGCAACCCTATCCAGGGGCTAAAGTCCTTTCGCGTTGCTAGGGTAGCGAACTGTGTTAATTCCCAAACTTGGCTAGGTATCTTACTTATCTTATTGATAGATCGTAATTATCTTTGTGTAAACAAATGTTATTACTTGTGTTCACTTAACCAATATAGTTATACAAATGCGCGCATCATATAAGCATTAGAAGTGAAATTCATACCCAATATAATAGATGCATAAACATGAAATAAAGACGTAGAAATGATAGAAACTTCTCTTTATTAATACTTCCAGATGATTACAGACTCGCCTCACCCCGCACACTTAGCTGTAGGGGTCCGCGCACTCAGCCACAGACTACTAGGCCTCTTCGCACTCAACTGCAAAGATTCTACCTGTGTTATGACCCAAAACTTAGACTTACACTTCATAACTATCTTGCATACATCTGCATTTTTTTATCTTCTGTCCCCTTTGACTACTTAGAGCTTCAATCTATTTCTACAATTCCATGGTCCACGGACCATGGGTAGATCTTCTACAGCCAACATTACATTATCAAAATAAGGGTGAACATCCCTATGACTCTTTAACAACTATGCACTCCGCAATTTCAAAATGTAGGGTCTTTACATTGGAATTACAACACTGGACCAAAATTTGGGCTCTAAGCCCCAAAACTGCACTTGGGGGATCTCGTGCCCAATAGGCCCCCAACACAAACATCGTGGCTCACCCTCGAGTCACACTGTAGGTGAAAATATCTTAGCGTGAAGACCTCCTAGCTATGTCTGGATTCGTACAAGTTTGGCAGTGCACTGAGCGGCTACCTGCTGGACTTCCTCCATGTGCTACTCAGAGACTGCTACTATTGAAATACAGCCTTGAATCCTCTTATGAGTTTCTTGCAGTTGCACGAGCTTTGCTTCAATGTAAGCTATAATTGGATACGCCTCAATCGATCCATGGCTATAGGCATGCTTTTAAGGTCGCTTCCTTATGCCAAGCGACATCCACTTGTTCCTCTACTGCATCCTTGCAAGCCTCTATGTAAGGGAAACTGTCTGTGCGGTCCCTTTTACCTCATCATATTTCTATTGTAGCTCACTCACCTCTGTTTCTAGGGGCTCTATGTCTAGGTCCTCCTACAGGGTGGTTAGGACCTCAAATGACTATTTGAACAACTTTATGTAGTCTGTCACTTCACTGTCAACCGCTGCCATTGTTGTTGTGACCGCGATCATACACTGTTCTCTGACCTCTGGTGGAGTTGAATGCTGACCCTTCTGTTGTAACATGTATCTTTTTGTTTCATTCATTTTTTCATTCAAAAAATCAGTTGGAAAATATTTTGAAAAAAAATAAGGCAAGAGGGAGATGTAATAAATTGTATATCGGAATCAAAACACAAACGAAACAAAGTGATATATTATTGCAAAAGAAACAAGTATTAAAGGGTTAAGGTCAGACCCAAAATACTATAAGTTGTGTTTTATAAAGTTTGATGGGTCCGAGATAACATAGAGTTCTTGTTATATATGTTTGTGATCCCACTGATTGCAATCCGCAATAAGGGCCAGACCCAATAGTTGATATATAATGTGTTTAATAGCTCCAGTGGGTACGCAAAGCCTTTAGGCATATATATTGGTTCCTCTACCGATTGTAATTAGTGATGGAAGAACCAAAATATATATGTTTTATTGTAAAGTCCTGTATATCTAAAGCCCTTCATATATATATATATATATTTTTTTACGTAGTTTTATATGCATTTCTATTATAAAGGATTATAATAGAAAAGCCAGAACTGAAGTGTATACATATTATGATTTATAAACTCCGGCGGGTCCACGACCATCACATAACACTTTATATATATGTATATGGCATGTTGACTACAATTTGTGATGTGCCGGATCCAATAGTTGATATATATTATGTTATATAAGTCTAGTGGGTCGGCAAGGCGTAAAAAAAGGCAGATTTCAAGCTACAAGTAAGTTTTCAGGTGGAGCAAAAATGGTAAATAGTTTTTATTGGATCTCACTTGATCCCACATATCATTCGACATGTGGTAGCTAGGTGGAGAGAGAAAACCACCCATTTTGGGTGAGTATTCTCCGGGCTTATGTCCCACCCCAAATCTTTATAGGTCATCTGATACGAAAAGCATAGATCTATGGTGGGGATATATCGATGAACATGTATGCCTCGATAGTTGTGCGGATCATATTAAAAGTGGAAAAAGCATGCTTTATGGTATATTTTCATTATAAAAGGTATATAATAGAAAATAGAAAATATAAAGGATTTACGCATAAGTCCAACACTTCCATAGTTATGCGGTTGAAGGGTGCATAAAGTTAAGTTTTACAGTGATATATCGGGCTGATGGTGATTTCCGATGGAAGTCAATGGAGTGCTGAACGGGTGGATTTGACAGGTTTATAAAGCAATATTAACTCTTTTGAGTTCCGTATTAATCAAAGGTTCGTGTTAATTTCACTTTGTAAAGTGGAAAATTAGGGTTAGAGCTGAAGCTAAAGAGGAAGACAATCGGGTATGTTTTTTTGCATTTTGGTCGATCAGAATGCCCATGTAAGCCTAGGATTACATGAACTAAACACATTTCATTACGGCTAAAATGAATTAAGCATAATTAGGGTATTTGCAATGAAATTTGGAAGCGGATTAGTAAATAAAGCCAACAATTATCGTCCCTTCTGTATTCCTAATATCATCGTTGATTAATGAAAGAATCAGAAGTTTCCATGAGTTGTTGGGTATAATTTTGTAACCTTTTTTGTCATGTGTCATGTTATGTTTTCTTCTTTCAAGTATAGTAATGAAGCTACAGGTATTTATTTTCTTATGTATATAAAGTTAAGATTCCTTAAAGAGCGCTCCTATACTTGAAGTTTCCACCCTCCTTTCTAAGTTATAGATAATAGTTTCTGTGAAAGACTAGCATATTATCTTTAACTTCTCCAAGAGTCACAGATAATAGTTTCTGTGTTAAACAACATGTTGTCTATGATTCAGTTCTCAGTTTCATAATTCTTCTAAGTTATAGATAGTAGTTTCTATGAAAGATTAGCATATTATCTTTAACTTCTCCTTCAAGAATTCTTCATTCATCATTTATATATAGAAACAAATGGCATTTTGAAATGTTCTGGCTATACATGTATTGAGGGTTAAAGACCAAGTTCTCCTGGTTCTTCATTTGAGGACACAACAAATAATAAAGTGACAGTAAATAATATTTATTAATGTCTTAAGCACAATTTCTCTATAGTCAGGAAATTGGTTTCTTAAGGTACAACCTTAATTGGTGTCGTTGCTGAGGACAGAACACAAGAAGACTTTTCCCTGGGTTTCAATATTTTCCTTTGTTTGTTTAGTGAGGAGGAAATATTTGGCTGTTTTGAATCAAAGAAATAACTCTGGCTTCAAGAAGACCCCATACAAGATCAGACACTTCACAACAGAAGGTTCATGCTCTTTCAGATCCTGAAAGGTTGGTTTCAAGGAGGGTTAGGAAGTCTAATATCCCAATTACACCAATTCCTACATTATCTGCATCAAGCAGCAACTTATCTGAACATTCATTTGATAAAGAGTCATCGTTTTCATCATCTTCATTTCAGGAACCAAGCTGTCAAGACCAATCTTTTGAGTCTGTTACTTTTCATTTACCTGCTATAATTATTCAACCTAAACCAATAACCACATTACCTCCTTTGCACATTCCATTTACCTCTCAATGAGGTTCCACATCTATTAGTAATCAAAGTTCAATAAACATGGTAACACCTACATTCTTAGTGAATAGGTATGCACCTCTTCAACTACCACAACCATTCAATCAAATGCCATAGGATTACCTCAAAACTCTTCCTCATTTTTCAAGAGAAGATGAACAGACAACAGAGAATCATGTAGTATTATTTTGTAATTTTGCAGAAAGCCTAAATGTTGAACATTTAGATGTTGTTCTAAGACTCTTTGTTTAGTCCTTGGATGGAGAAGCAAGGAAACAGTTCAAAGGACTTCCCAATAATACCATTCCTTCTTGGGAAGAGATGGAACATGTGTTCATTCAGAGATGGGGAGAAAAAAGAGACAATGGGTATTCATTAATAGAGTTTAATGCCATAAATAAGAAGTCTGATGAAACTGTGGCCGAATTTGTCAGAAGATTTAACAAATTGTACAATCATCTCCCAACAGAGATTAAGCCTCCTCTTGCTGGTTTGAAAATAAATTTTCCAGGGGCTTTTGAATCAAATTTTGGATTCACATTAAGGAAAAGAAGAGCTCCAACCCTTCATCAAATCCAAACAAATTCTTTAGAGATAGAAGCGAATTTGGTGGCTGCAGGAAAAGCACTAGAAACACAGCCTACCCAAGACAAGGGAAAGGCAAAGATAGAATCCTCTCAAAGTCAATCTTTGGAGGATATGTGTAATGTAATTAAAAATTTGTCAGATAAGTTAAATAGGATAGAGTTAGAAAATAAGAACTCTTAGAGACAAACACAGTATAATAAGAACTTTAATCCCCAATACAGAAGACAACCTTTGCAAATCTTGCAAAAGGAAAGGAAAGATCAAAATCAAATTCAAGCACCATTATATATAGAAGCAAATATTGGTGAAGAACAACCTAAAGATCAAATTTCTACATTATATGTAGTAGATGAAGATGAACTGGAATTGAAGGAGAAGAGTATGTGTATGATGAAGCAGAAGTTATTCATGATGAAAATTAAATTGATGAATATTGGAAACAATTCTCTGATTTATGCAGGCTAAACTACATAAGAAATATGACCTAAGATCTAGGAAAAGTTCAAGGAATCAAGAAAATGAAAGTGAGCAAAAAGTTTCAACTTCCTCACTAAATGTGACTCCACAATAATCTCAGCCTATAAAACAAGTAAATAAAGGAAAGCACCAATAGAACGTAAATGGCAAGACACAGATAGTTTCAGGTGAGTCTTCTCAAGATCAAACTAGAAAAATTCCTTTGGAGAAACTTGTATCAATTCCTCAAGTAATTCCAGTCATGAAGAAAGGTGAAGATGAGACTGAAAGGACTGCTAAACATGGTCACTTGTTTAGTCTTACTAAGGAGTTGGAAAAGGTAAGAATACAAGTTCCCCTTACAGAATTGGAAAAACCACCTACTTATCAAAAGGAGATTGCTGAGTTTATTAATTTAAAATAAAATGAGAGAATAAATGACACTATAATTCCGCAGGAAGATAAACCAATAGTGGTTTTTGGTACACATGTAGAGGAAGTATATTCTTCAATACCTCCTTTTTATATTTCCCTGTTGGTTCATGATTTCCTCCTACATAATTGTATGTTTGATTCGGGAGCTTCACATAATCTTATGCCTCTGTCAATGATGAAGAAACAAAATCTACAAGTGACAAAACCTTACAGGGATTTGTATTATTTTGATTTGAATAAGGTCAAGCGTCTGGGGTTATTAAGGATTTGGCAGTGTCACTAGCCCAAGTTCCAGCTAGAAGCTTGGTCATGGATGTTGTAGTAGTAGATATTCCTACTAGATTTGGAATGCTTTTATCTAGGTGCTGTTATACCACTTTTTGGTGGGGAGGAGAGGAGATTGACCAGAGAAACTAGGTTTATAAAAACAATTACAAAAAATGGAGCAAGCCATTCACTTGTATATAGTTAGAAGAAGGATGGCTTTTCTTGTTTCACACTGCGTGATAATGTAGAGATGGATGAAGATAATCAGAAGTAGCTTGCTTCAGCCAATGTAATTACAAAGCTGCAAACAGAAGAAGTGTGGAAATGCTTCTTTGATGGAGCTTATTGCAAGGAGGGAACATTTGTTGGTTTTCTTCTAATTGCACCTGGAGGTAATATGTTTCCTTTTTATTTTAAATTAGAGTTCGAGGCGACAAACAATGTGGCAGAATATGAGTCCTTGATTATTGCTCTACAAACAGCTAAACAAATGGGAGTTAAGTCAATTTATGCTTTTGGAGATTTAGAGCTAATTATTAAGAAGATAAAATATCACTACCAAACAAAGCATCCTAGGCTTTGGGCATACAGAAATGAGGTATGGGATTTGATTGAGAACTTTTTTGAAGATTTTAACATTCAATTCATTCCAAGAGATGAGAATAGATTGGCAGATTCATTGGCTGTGGCTGCTAGTACTTTCAAGCCTCCTATTAATCAAAGACTAAGATATGAGGTAGAAATGAGACGCGGACCTTCCATTCCTGATAATGTTAAGAGCTAGCAATTTTTTGAGGATTACCAATAGATTAAGGAGTTTTTGACTATGGTTGAATAGTTCCAAGGCACAAAAATTGATCAGGATGAAGAAGAGACAACAGAAATTGCAGAAGCCAGTGGTTTAAAAGTTTCATTAGCAAATCAGAAGATCTTTCAATTGAAAGATAATATTCTGCCAAAGGGACTTGTTCCTCTTGAAAGGATTTTTAATTCCAATGATGTGGCTGTGGACTCAGGAAAAATTTCACAGGATGAACATATTCAGGATCACAACATGGAACTCAGGAGAATCCCAGGTTAGTCAAATTATATGGTGGAGTTTCACCTAATTTTCAAGAGAGATATATTAAACTTTTCAAGAATTATGTTGATGTGTTTATGTGGTCTTATGAAGATCTCAAAACCTATGATGTAAATATTATTCAACATAAGATTCCTTCGAAGGAGGGATTTAAACCTTACAAACAGAACCTTAGATAGATAAATCCTCTGCTTCTACCCTCAATTGAAAATGAGGTCAAGAAGTTTCTTGATTCCATAATATAGTCCCACTCAGGTATTCTGATTGGGTGGCTAATTTAGTACCTGTGAGAATGAAAAATGGAGAAATAAGGTTGTGTGTGGACTTCAAAAATCTCAACAGGGCTTCTTTGATGATAACTATCCATTGCCTAAAATGGATCATGTCTTGCAAAGGGTAACGAGATCTCTTAACATGTCAATGTTAGATGGATTTTTTGGTTATAACTAGGTGGCTGTGGATAAGGAGGATCAGAATAAAACAACATTCACAACTCTTTGGGGAACATTTATGTATGCCAGAAAGCCTTTCGGATTGATGAATGCAGGTTCTACATTTCAAAGGGCTATGGACATTTCTTTTGTTGGAGATATGTTTGTAGTAATATATTTGCATGAAATTATTGTTTTCTCAAAGTCTGATGAAGAAAATTTGGATCATTTGAAAAGGAATTTTGATAAATGCATAATATTTGGACTTTCCTTAAATCCCAAGAAATCCATTTTTTCTTTGGAAGAAGGAAAACTATTGGGACACATTGTTTCCAGAGAAGGAGTGAAGATATATCCAGCCAGAGTACAAGCTGTGCAGAAAATACCATTGCCTAGGAGTAAAAAGGATATTAAAAGGTTTCTAGGAAAGATAAACTTCCTGAGAAGATTTATATCCAACTATGCAGGAATTGTAAAATAAATTACTAATATGCTAAAGAAGGAAAACGAAGTGAATTGGACCAAAGAAGCTAGAGAATCATTTTCCAGGATTAAAGAGGCATTACAGGTAGCTCTAGTCTTAATCAGTCCTGATTACCAAAAGCCTTTCCAAGTTTTTTCATTTGCATCATCAAGTTCAATAGTTGTTGTCTTACTGCAGAAGAATGATGAAGAGAGAGAGCAGCCATTTTCATTATTCAGTAATATTCTTAGGGATTCTAAGCTTAAATATAATATTATTGAGAAATAGGTGTATGCTTTGGTAAAAGCCTTGAAATCTTTTAGAACTTATGTGTTGCAATCCCAAATCACTGCTTATGTGCCAAATGCTGTAGGGAAAGATGTATTACTACAGGGAGATGTAGAAGGCAGAAGAGGAAAGTGGATTAAAAAGATCGAAGAATATGATTTGGACATAAAACCCAAAAAGTTTGTGAAAGGAAAAGGATTGGCAAAAATGTTGACAGAATCAAAATTTCAGGCATTGGGAATTAATTTGTTGGCACCTGTGGATGAAAACGCAGCTGAAGAAAGTGAAGGAGAGCAAGATCTAGGTATGAAGATCAGGTATAAATTTTTTTGTTCAGAATGGTATAAGCATATAATTCATTATTTGTGCTTTCTTTCTTGTCCCCAATCCTTAGATAGAACAAAGTATAGGGCACTAAAGATCAAGGTACAACCATTTGTGATTGTGGAAGGCGGATTGTATTGGAAGGATCCTGCTAGAATTTTATTGCTATGTTTAACACAAGATGAATTTACAGAAACAATCAAATGTTAGCATGAGGGGTTTTATGGAGGACATTATAGTTGGAAAGTAACTACACATAAGATCCTCTAGGTAGGATTTTGTTGGCCTACTTTATTTGGTGATACATATAAGTTTGTTAGAAGTTGTCAGAAGTGTTGGCTTTTTGCTAAGAAAAAGAGATTAGCTCCTTTACCTTTGATTCCCGTTTTCATAGAGGAGCCATTTAGACAATGGGGATTGGACTTCGTTGGAAAAATCAATCCACCTTCAAGCAGACAACACAGCTGGGTTCTCACAGCAACTGATTATTTCACCAAATGGGTAGAGGCAATTCTTACTAAGAGAGCAAATGATCAGATAGTAATGAAGTTCCTAGGGGAAAATATTTTCAGTAGATTTGGATCCCCATTAAAATTATAATAGATAATGCTCAAGTCTTCAATTCAAGTAAGTTCATTACATTTTGTCACAAGTATAATGTTATTTTGTCCCATTCAATAGCTTACCATCCTTAGGGAAATGGATTAGCTGAATCTACTAACAAAACTTTGATGAAGATCCTTAAGAAAACCATTGCAGAAAATCGAAGAGATTGGGATTCTAAGTTAAAGTTTGCTCTATGGGCTGCTAGAGTAACTACAAGAAGATCTATAGGGAAATAACCTTTTGAATTAGTATATGGAACTCAGGCTCTGTTTCCAAGTCAACTTGTGAAGCTAGTGATTACAATGATTCAGGAGGTGAAAGAAGAACCAAATTCTTTGATAAGAAGAATGAACAAAGTGATGGAGCTAAGTGAGAACAGGGACAAGGTAAGAGACAACTTGATTATGTATCAATCCAAGATGAAAAATATTTTTGACATAAAAGCTAAGGAAATTGATTTGAAAGTTGCAGACTTAGTATTGAGATGGGATACCAGAAGAGAAGATAAGGGTAAACATGGAAAGTTTGATCCTCTCTGGTATGGTCCTTTTAGAATTTCTGAAGTGAGATCCAATAATACCTTCATTCTTGAGAACTTTGATGGTGAAATTCTATAGCTACCTATCAATGGGCAATACTTAAAGCATTACTTCAAGTTCTAAAGAATAAGAGTCATTTCATTGTAAATACTAGAGTGAAATCAGTGTACAAATGCCATAGCATTTCAATTTATGCAAAGAAATATATGACTCCATGCCTGAAGTGAAGGCACTAATATGCGGTTCTTAGTGCTTCTGTGGCAAAAGCACTATCCCCAGGTGGAGCCATATGCTATAACATGTATCTTTTTGTTTCATTCATTTTTTCATTCAAAAAATCAGTTGGAAAATATTTTGAAAAAAAATAAGGCAAGAGGGAGATGTAATAAATTGTATATAGGAATCAAAACACAAAAGAAACAAAGTGATATATCATTGCAAAAGAAACAAGTATTAAAGGGTTAAAGCCAAACCTGAAATACTATAAGTTGTGTTTTATAAAGTTTGGCAGGTCCACAATGATATGTATGATTGGATCTATTGATAGCACCAAATGCGATTTACGATCGTGGGCCGGACCCGAAACATATATATATATTACATTGTAAAGTTTAGGTGGGCCCGAAACAACACAGAACGCTTATTATATATGTATGTGATCCCACCGATTGTTATCCGTGATAAGGGCCAGACCCGATAGTTGATATATAATGTGTTTAATAGCTCTAGTAGGTATGCAAAGCCTTTATGCATATATGTTGGTTCCTTTCCTGATTGCGATTTGCGATGGTGGAACCGAAATATATGTGTTTTATTGTAAATTCATGTATATCAAAAGCCCTTCATATATATTTTGTTTACACAGTTTTATATGCATTTCTATTATAAATAGAAAAGCCAAACCTGAAGCGTATACATATTATAATTTATAAACCCCAGCGGGTCTAGGATCATCGCATAACACTTTACATATATTTATATGGCATGCTGATTGTGATTTGCGATGGGCCGACTCTGATAGTCGATATATATTATGTTATATAAGTCTGGCAGGTCCGCAAGGCGTATGAAAAGGTAGATTTCAAGCTACAAGTAGGTTTTCGGGTAGAGCAAAAATGGTAAATGGGTTTTATTGGAGCTCCCTGTTGGCATTATGATGCATGTGTTGTACTTGATGGCAACCCTCTCATAGAAGATCATCTCACTTGTATACATTCAGATGAATCTACAGAAGAAATATCAAATGTGACAGAGTGCATGGGTTACCGAACAACAAAAAGGGATCAGATGACAGTTCACAAGTAAGCTTTGCCATCAAGTCCAAAGGGGGAGATTGTTGGCATTATGGCTAAAGTGTTGTCCTTGATGGCAACCTATTCAGGTGATAGATCACAGTACTTCAAGTCAAGCAACAGAGGTTTATGATCAGCTATCAAATATTGAAGAAAATAAGGGATACGCAGGACACCTTACAGAAGGTGCGTACATTGCAGACCGTGTTACATAAAGTGCGTACATACCCGCAGTTATCCCGTTCAAGAGGTGCGTACCCCCAGTTCACTTACTTCAAGGCAAAGAAAAGCACACGTGGGGTTTCTTATGTTTAACTCTTGGTATTTAGCTGACGGAATTGTGTTATTATGGTTTTGGCCCGTGGTATTCATCCATGATTTGAGGAAGAGCTTGCCTATATAAAGAAAAGGAGATCATTTGGCTTGAGCATGCTTTTGGGTTGAACATCTTATGTGAGCTAGATCTGAAATACTATGAATCTCTTGGGAGTAATGTCTAGATCTAAATGAGGCGAATCTACTGATAGGTTGAGATCACTTCGGCGCATGATCAGATCTATAGATCTGATAGTCTGGGTTATTCTTGAAGTCTTGAAATTATCTATATCCGGAGGTACGCAGGTCCAGTGAAAGAAAAGTGCGGAGATACGCAGGCACAGAAGCGTTGCAGGTGCACAGATACGCAGGACCAGAAGCGCTGCAGCTGCGGAGGTGCGCGGTGCCACAGAAGGCGCAGGTGCGGAGGTCCGCGGTGCCACAGGAGGCGCAGCTGCGGAGGTGCGCGGTGCCACAGAAGGCATAGCTGCAGAGGAGCACGGCGCCACAGAAGATGCAGGTGCGGAGGTGCGCGGCGCCACAGGAGGCGCAGCTGCGGAGGTGCGTGGCGCCACAGAAGAC